>VOPJ01008585.1:0-59528 GCA_014673585.1 Semibalanus balanoides | reverse complement strand
GCATGATTTAGGTCATGTCGGTTCCGCACAATTTCTGCGACTCGACCTTGCAATTTAGACTTGGCTACTTTTAACGTGATAGTATCAGGCCAGGCTCCGAGCTTTTGTGCATCCTTTACTTCTTCGATAAAGTCTTGGATAGGGAATGATCCATCGAAAACGGGGATGAAAGAGGCAATTTGATGACTGTTCAAAGCAGGAGACAGGGGGAGACGCTCAGTCTCATCCTGGTTTGGGATGATGAAAAAGTAGAAAAAAAAAGTTTTCGGACCAACCAAAGACACGGACAAGTTTCAAACAGTCTACATTTGTAAAAGTACGTCTAATCGTACCTAGTCATACTTATTACAACAGTCTTTCCCACCGCAGTCACCAATTGTCAGAGGGACATTTCGGGTTCTTACCTTGTCCATCAGGACAGTGCAAACGCCAGGAGAGTCGAGCAAGCAGTGTGTATTTCTATTCACTTCAATGGGATTTATATACATGGGTATGCGGAATGTACTTGAAGGGTTCCAGGTAATCGTTGTTATTGGGGTTTTGGGGGGGGCGTTAAAGCTCATAGAGGCTATCAAGCGCCCTTACCGTCTACGCTAAATCAGCGCAGTTAAACGAGGGGGTCGTAAACGATGTTAAAACGGATCTTCTGCAGGTAAGAAAGAACTTCTCGGATGCCGACCGTTGCACTGTCCCCCAGAAGCGTGACGAGCGATGATTGGGGAAGAAACGTGATTTTATAACCTTCAGCTGCTCGCAGATGTCACTAGGACATAAAACCGTGCTTCGCGCGCCAGACACGATATTCGCAACCGGTTCGTGCTGGTGGTGACCGAAATGTTTAGCAAGCTGGTAGAGCCGTTCGCTCTAAAGAGTCAGACTGCAGAAGATGTGGCAGACTGTTTGTTGACAGTGATAGATCGGTATGTGGTCATGAAGTCGCTTCTGAAAGATCAAGGACGAAACTTCGAGAGCAGTCTGGTGAAGGAGCTCTATAAAAGACTCAAGATCAAGAAGCTGAGGACTACGGTTTACCGACCGTGCTGCAATAGAGTCACGGAACGCTTCAACAGGACCCTGTGTGAGATGCTGTCTCACTTCACAGCGGAGGAGGACTGGCCTCGACTGCTCCCTCTAGTGTCATCTGCCTACAACACCAGTACCCATTCTGTTACAGGATTCACCCCGTTCGAGCTGGTACACGGTTCCTCTCCAAAAACCGTACTAAGCGCGGAGTTCGACGGAGAACAGCTGCAGCGGCGCACATATCGGCGCTATCTGGAGACTCAGCAAGACCAGCTGACCAGCATACATCAGCTGGTGACGGAGCAGGTGCAACAGGAGCAGAGCCGCAGGACTGACGAGCCGAAGTGCCGGCTTCTCTGCTTGGGAGACCTTCACGAGAGCCGTATTCGCCAGTTCTGGGAGCTAGAGGGGATAGGTATCCATGACGCTGGTACAAACCTCGACTCTGCCTCTGAGGTTCAGGCTAAGTTTCGTAAATCTGTTCGTATAGACGATGGTCGCTACGAAGTGGCTCTGCCATGGAAAAGAGACTTGCGTGAGTTGGTTGAGAACAGGCACCACGCTGAGGTGCGCTTGGCCAGTCTGTCAAGGCAGCTCTTTCGTTGCTAGTGGTGATATTTGTTTCCACTTGCTATTGTGCGATACGATTTAGATCAAATCGTATCGCACAATAGCAACAGGAGCTATTGATATACCAACATTCGTGGCAATATTATGGTATTTGTCGAATATTTGTTGTGCACAGAACCAGGAAATAGTTGGAAGGGTTCGTTGTTTGGGCACTTTTGGTATTGTTTGGTCATAACTATTGACCGCGACTTTCCGGGCCGATTGGAGGCCAACTGTGAGCTGCGGCGGAATAAAGCCACGATGCGAGTTTTGCGTGTTTGAAAGAGTCAAGTGAAGTGATGGAAAGGCTCTGAAAGCAAACAGTGGTGAATTGATTGAAACACTCGCTTTGTAAGGTCGTTTGATCTGAAGATAGGGCTGCGACCAGTCAGCCAAGCCGCTCTCCAGTCTACGTGTCGGCGCCCCCGTGTCTCTCCAGGACCGCAGGTCCGCACCACAGGGCGGTGGGACAGGCGAGGCACCATCCAAGGTGTCGGTCGCTCACGGGATCTGCTCATCAAGCTTCACAGCGGCCGCAACCTCTGGCGAAGCCGCAGCTCTCTGCGCCCGTTCCGCCCTCTAGTGCCGGTCTGTGGCCCATCGGCCGATCGGACCCTGCCCCACCAGCGCCGCCGCCCCCGCCCCCTCGTGTCGCGGCGGAGTGTCGTGAGATTCAGAGACCCGTGTCGGTTAAAACCTGTAGCGAGTGTCAGCTCGATTTATGAGCTTGCGGGGGAGTCGTGTGACTGTGTCATGTGTCAGCCCGCTGTCCGGTGTCGCAGGCCACCCGACACCGTTTCCAGATGGCCGGCCCCGGCCGGCTGGACTCCGAGCTGTCAGCGGTCCATGCGACAATACACAGATAGTCCATTCTGTGCTCCATCTGTGCCTTTTACTGCCAATCTTCACAGGGAGGATCATCTGTAGAAGCCCAAGAATGGCAAAAGAAGGTGGATGTGTCGATCCACTCTGAAGAAGGACACTATGTGACCGGACCGCCTCTCGCAGCGGAAGAGCTGAAGCTCCCCAACAACAGAGTCCTAGCAGAGCAAACACTACAAGCGCTGAGAAACAAGTTCGAGCGAAACAAGAAGTTCGCTGAAGAACACAGGAGCAGCATGAAGGACATTATTTACAAGGGCTACGCTGAGCCCCAAGAGAGAATCCAACGAGATGATGGCAGCGTTCGGCACCTGCCACATAATGCTGTCGTTCATGCTCGCAAACCTGGAAAGGTTCGTGTGGTCTTCGATTGTGCTGCAAGGTACAGGGGCGTCTGTCTAAGCGACTTCCTGTTACAGGGGCTAGATCAAACCAACTCGTTGATGGACATCCTGATGCGGTTCCGGATGGAGAACGTCGCCTTCATCGCGAACATCCAGAGCATGTTCAACCAGGTTCGAGTACCGGACTCCAACCGAAACCTGCTGAGGTTCCTGTGGTGGGAGGATAGTGATCCTGATAGCAATATCGTGCAGTACAAAATGACTGTTCACCTGTTCGAAGCTAGTTCAACCCACAGAGCTAGTTCGACCCAGAGTACGTCCTCAGAAAGACAGCAAGTGACAACGAAGACGCATTCTCTCCAGAAGAGAGAGCTCAGAAGAGAGCTGCGCCCAGAGGACCTATCCAAGTTTTGATTCGTGCAAGTAACTTCTTTTTTAGACCTTAACACGAAATCCAACACGCAAATTTTAATTTTCAGATTATTGTCAGTTTAAGCTTTGGAATGTCATTGCATTTTGTCGTAAAAAAGAAATCTTATCTTCTTAACCGGTCGCACTCCTGCCGAACTTCTGGTGAGCCGGCCTCTGCGAACCCGTCTCGGCTACAGAGGCTGAGACCCCTGGCAGGACTTGTGCATGCTGCGACGGACAGTATGAGGTGAGTGTGTGTCTCACCTTTTTGCAGAAGCCAGTCGACGACAGAGCCCACTTAATCGCCAGTGCTGGATGCTGCTTCTTCTGTCTGAGGAGGGAGCATGGTGTCCGGTATTGTCGCTTGGCCAGGCCATGCGGGATCGACAACTGCAGGATGAGACACCACCAAGTGCTCCATGGCAGCAAAAGGGTCACCCGCCAGACCAGCAATCCAGTGTGGCACTCACAGCCTGAAGGACATCGTGTGGTTGCCGCAGCCTCCCTGAAGACGGATACTGTGACAACTCTGCTGCAGATTGTACCAGTCACCATTGTTGGCAGTCACGGGAGGACCAGGCAGGTTTACGCTCTGCTGGATCTTGGGCCCCAGACTTCCCTGGTGACTGAAGAGATGATGGCACAATTGGATCTCCGTGGAGAAGCAAACACTCCGCCTGCAAAGTGTTGAAGGATGTGGACCTCTTCAGAGCTCGGTGAAGCTGAAGCTGGAGCTCGTGAGCACTGATAACAGCTGCTGAACAGAGCCTCGATAACTATAAACAAACCCATACATTGCTCGTATAGATTTGTTTATCGTCTTTGGTGCGCCATTATAGTTAACATCTTCGTTACTCTGTTTATAGTGACGATCGTTTATGAGTTTCGAAACAAAACAAATGAAAACAGATATGTAAAAATTCAACTAAAGGGGCTCCAGACGTGAATTTGATCGTAACCAATGATCAAACCAATAGCTTCTTATCGTAATAAAAAATATTTGACATTTCAAAAGAGTAGACACACAAGCGCGAGCGAGTCCTCACTGAATACCGGATTTTTCTCAGCTATCAGCGGCCGACCCGGCCCGGCCCGACCATAACGCTCGTCAGAAGCTTATATGTTTTGAGTCTTGAATCCGATTGACAAGCGGTCTTCGCCATCTGATAGCTCCATTCAATGACATTATGTAATTGGTATATTTCGCCTCACGTGAGGGATCGGCATGGCACGACAATAGGTATTCGTCGACAAGTCGAGGTCGATTCTACAAATTGTGGTGTGTTCAATACATATCGATTAGACGTGCTTTAATCGTAATCACTCATGTGCTTTTTACAGCTGTCCAAAGAAGGGAAGACGGCACTGGAAGCGCCGCAGAAATGTTGGACATCCGCGAATTTGCTAACAACAAAAACATGGCGTTACTATTCACATCAGAAGTTTGTGGAAGAAAGGCTCCCCAACCGCCGGTCACCAGGGGCTGCTTGGGTTGAAGGTTACTCATTCGTGCTTTTTTAGCAGCTGTCAAAGACAGGGGACGGCACTGGGCGCCGCAGAAATGGTTCGGCATCCGCGAATTTGATAACAACAAAAAAATGCGTTATATTTCACATCAAAGAAGTTTGTGGACAGAAAGGCTCGCCAACCGGTCACCAGGGGCTGCTTGGTTGAAGGTTACTCATGTGCGCTTTTTACAGCTGTCAAAGACAGGGAGACGGCAACTGGAGGCGCCGCAGAAATGTTGGACATCCGCGAATTTGCTAACATACAAAACATGCGTTATTTCACATCAAAGAAGTTTGTGAAAGACAGGCTGCCCCAACCGGTCACCAGGGGCTGCTTGGTTGAAGGTTACTGCATGTGGCTTTTTACAGCTGTCAAGACAGGGAAGACGGCACTGGAGGCGCCCGCAGAAATGTTGGACATCCGCGGAATTTGCTAAAACAATCAACAAACATGCGTTAATAATTCCATCAAGAAGTTTTGTGAAAGAAAAGGCTCCCCAACCGGTCACCAGGGGCTGCTTGGTTGAAGGTTACTCATGTGCTTTTTAACAGCTGTCAAAGACAGGGAGACGGCACTGGGAAGCGCCGCAGATGGTTGGACACCGGCGAATTTGCCTACACAAACAATGCGTTATACTTCACTCAACGAGTTTGTGGAAGAAAGGTCCCAAACCGGTCACCAGGGGCTGCTTGGTTGAAGGTTATGTCGTAAGAGAATTAAGCCTGCTGCGTCGTGGCGAACGTGAGTAACACTGCTGGGGCGCCTGTAACACTGACCTTACAAGGGCTGCCTGTGCCGCTGTTCAGACGCGCCGGGTGGCGGCGACATCTCGCCGCGTTCCGCGAGCGCCGGAATGACTTTGCGCTCACACACTAAGCATATGAGCGAGCGTGTGCGTTACTTTGATCGTGTGGGGCTGTGAAATGTGCGTGTTTTTTGTGTTGTGACTGTTTTTATTCAATTTAATCGTTATTTCATTGTATACCTACTTGTTTACCGTGCCTCATGTTTTTTTAACTGTTGACGAAAGGTTGTAATAGCCACAGCCTAATATTGATAACCTCAGGGTAACCGATTACGTCACAGGTCACGTCACGTCAAAGGCAAAATGTTTGACCGTGTCATCAAAGTCCAGTGGATGGAATTGTCGCGCTAAAATGCGATGTTGAACGCATAATCAGTTGATAAATCAGTTGATAAATCTGAAAAATATTGGCCAATACCAGGTACATTTTGATGAGAGTATGCAGTAACAAGTTTGTGATTCTTGCAGAGATGGCGGTAGAAACTCTTCTGCGTGTTCTACGGGCGGACGTCATACTACGTGACGGCAACGATGGCTGCAGGAGCCTGGAAATTGTGGAAGTGGAGGAGGAGCGGCATCGGTTGATGCTCGATGGGGATGTAATCCTCGAGACAGCTGATGTGCGTGATGCTGTCCTGTACCTGGCCCTGGCGAACTATATTTTTAGCGTTCGCGTAAGCACATCTGCGTTAAAAAACCTCATGTGGTTTATGTCCGTGCATGTGTTCAAGATTGGACCTGAAGCGCGCTCGTCACCAGAGGTGGTGCGGGAAGTGGCCGCAATTCAAAAAGTGTGAACATGCAGCCAAAAGTGTCCCCTTGGCTCCGAGGCAGGTATACCTGCCTAACGCAAACTAACACAAACTGGGAGACGAATGATAGTGTATACACTATCATTCGTCTCGCAGTTTGTGTTAGTATAGTACCCCCGGACAGTTCAGAGTCAGCGCAGCAAACCGCGTGAATCGCTATTGATTAATACATTGTGTGGAAGTACCCACGGACAGTTCAGAGTCAGCGCAGCGAACCGCGTGTACGCTATTGGTTAATACATTGTGTGGAATGTGGATAACTGATGTCTTTGACAAATGACCACTGATGTGGTAAGCTGCAGTATAGGGGGAATACTGCTGTAGTGGGGGCAGTAGAGGGGGTGGTACTGGGGTAGTAGGGGGGTGTTGCTGGGGTAGTAGGGGGTCGTACTGGGGTAGTAGGGGGGTCGTACTGAGGTGGTAGGGGGGTCGTACTGAGGTGGTAGGGGGTCGTACTGAGGTAGTACGGGGGTCGTACTGCGGTAGTAGAGGGGTCGTAATGCGGTAGAAGGGGTGGAAAGAGGGTAACACAGCATGGTGGTAAGGGGGTGGTAATGGTGGTAGAGGGGTGGTTAGTGGATCGTAGGAGCGTGGTTGGTGGGTGGAGAATGTTACTACGGGGGGTAGCAAGAGGGTATTAGCTAGGTGGTAAGTGGTCCGGATGAATTGACAATGACCCCTCTACCACCCCTTAGTTAGTAAAGGGGGTAGTAAGTGGGTGTTAAGTAATACCATAGTGTAAATACTGAAGAGTCTTAAAGTCTTTAGTATTTACACTATGGTAATACTACGAGGTGTAGTAAAACGGTGTTATATCGGTGGTTAGTGGGTCGGACAAATTGGCAACGACACCTTTACCACACTAAGGTAGTAAAATATTTTATCAGTGTAGTGTGTCAAAACTCCAGTTACCCACCGATGTCAACCATCATTAAATCAGCCAACTGCTGTCAACGCAGCTGTGGCAACACATTCTGATCCCCCACAGGATGCTGCATCACATGACGTGCACAGGATGCTGCATCACACCACTCTGCACATGACGTGCAGAGTGGTGGACCTGAAGCACGGCCTGTCGGCTAAACATGCAGCCAGTCGGCTTGCTTTATGTGCGAGGCATGGACGTTGCTTCAAGGTGGAGAGTGGTGAGGCACGAGGGTCTGTGCTTTCAGTGTTTGGGACCTCACCTGATGTGCATGCGTACCAACTCAGCCTGCCCAAGATGTGGCGGACCTCACCACTTATCACTGCATGACCCAGGGCTGTCTGTAACTGCTGCTCGCTCATCCATGCGTACCCAACTCAGCCTGCCCAAGATGTGGCGGATTCACTCACGCTGCTTCGTTCACTGCCTGCTTTCGTTTGTTGATTGGGGTTTTAGGGCGCAACAACTGCTTGGTTATTTTGCGCCCATAACCAGTACTTATTTATTTACTGACCCGAGTATATCACGGGGAAGTCAATGTCACAAATGAAAGAGAAAAGACTGCCAGTTTGAATTACTTGTGAGACGTCTGCAAGGAGACGGCGGAGAGGCACAGTAAATATGCTTTCTCCAAGATGCTGTGCACGCTTTACAGCATACTGCGAACATGTTAACAGTACGTGGGCGACCGTAACAGGCTCATTACAGCGAGAGCATACTGGCCTGTCTTCACCTCGAAGCAGGTATCCGTTCACTGCCTGCTGCCGCTCACTCTCTGCCCACTGCTGCTGCGGGCAACCTGATTGGCTCGTCACTGCTTCTTTCCAGAGTGGTCGGGCCGCTGCGCCTTCCAGAGGTGGTATGGAGCATCCGCCTGGATTCTCTGCTGCTGTCGGCTCACCTGTGTGGCCAGCTGCCGCTGCTTCCGTAGAACCGCCTCGAAACCCAGACACCAGTCCTGGTCAGGGTAAGTGTAAGCGAGTGATTTAAACCGGCGGCTCTACGGATTGTGGAATGTAGACCGGGAAACTGGCAGCTCTATGCAAACATGTTTATTTAGATTGATATACGCCACTTTTGTAACATGCGAAATATGTAGAATTAATTAGGATATTTAAAAGCAACCTTTAACGTAATTAACTTAGTTTTTATAGGAAATGTATTTAAATATTATTGTTATAAAAATTAAAGGCAACGTTGTTCTAGTCCGGCATTCTGTTCACCACGCCCGTTGCGTTGGTTGTGAAACACGTAAAAACCCTGCTTGAACGGTATGCAAATGGGAAAAAAGGGGATATAAATTACTTCAGATTGTTTAATAAGTGTTGTACGTGTTGTAGCACTGTGTCATTGTAATATCAGAAGTGTCCCTGTCGAATTGTTGCTAAAAGGTGAATGTCACTTCTAGGGTTTGTTTCACTCGGACTGCTTGAACGCCGGAGATGGGTCTCCAGCCGGGATGAGTCCCGCCTCAGCCTGTGCCGTCGCCAGCCTGGAGACGGTGTGCCATGAGAGAAATACATCCTGATCTGGATCTCGCACTCTCTGCTGGCTGTTGCTGTGAGAGCTGAGGGGAGGCGGCCGAGAGGAGGAGCAGACGGAGCCGAGGGGGCGAGCGACAGTTGGAGCGACAGCTGGAGCCGGCAGGGAGCCGGCAGGTGGCGCGCAGGGAGCCGGGGAGGGATGCTTGTTGTGGGACCAACTGGAGGTCGACCCGGGGTGACGCCTGATAGAAACCGTATTCGGTCATGTCCGTAACCTCAATATTGACCTGATCAAATAATAATATAAGTACATTCTCTAGTACTTGTCACGGCCTACCAACGCCGTTTTCCGCTTCTCGCTACGTTGCGTAGTTTTCGAGATCTCTGGGGGGGGGGGGCGGTTATCCGCCCCCGTCCGTTCTAAGTTGGCTCAGACCCCCGTCCGTGCGCGGGTTAATCGACTCGACTATTGACTCAGTGTCATTTTTTATTGAATCGACTCGACCCATGACTCATCCAAAAATGTCTGACTCATGAGTCGATTCATGACTCAACTGTGAGTCAGTTACAAGTCTGGTATGTGTATATGTGTATATGTATATGTGGCTTGTCTGTCACGGAACTTACACCTTGGTAGGTAAGTTCCGTGAGACGGATGTTTTTATGCCATTTTCTATGTTTCAGATGAAGAGATCCTGCGCGGTATGACGGACTGTTTTAATGTACCGTGCACAGCCCTGGCGGACGGCAGGGTGACAATGGGAGGGGGAGCCCTTACTTCCGAGGCATTGACCCTCTGCCTTTACACTGGGGTGAGGGACGGCCTGCTCCTCTGGGCCGTGGCGCACACCGTTTTAGCGGTGCGAGCCGAGAGGCGTGTGGCCGCTCTACTAAACTTCATTCAGGATCAGACTCTGGGGGTGCATGAAGCATAAAGTGTGACAGATACAAAGTTGTCTGAAAAACTTGCAACGTTCCTTAATCTGTCTTAGAGATACTGATTTAGATATCTTGGATACTGCATTGTGTAGGGAAAGCTCGTGTACGCGAAGCCTTGAGCTTGGTGACGGCCTTGAGCTGTTCGGAGATGTTTTTTAAAGTTTAACCGCGGGCAATGTGTAATGCGTGTGTGGAAGCTCGTGTAACGCGACGCCTGAAGCTTGATGACGGCCTTAGCTGTTCGGAGATGTTTTTTAAAGTTTAACCGCGGGCAATGTGTAATGCAGTGTGTGGAAGCTCGTGTAACGCGAAGCCTTGAGCTTGATGACGGCCTTGAGCTGTTCGGAGATGTTTTTTAAGCTTAACCGCGGGCAGTGTGTGATGCAGTGTGTGGAAGCTCTTGTAACGCGAAGCATTGAGCTTGATGACGGACTTGTGCTGTTCGGATATTTTATTTATTTATTTGACCGCAGGCAGTGTGTAATGTAATACACGTTACTCGTTCCGGTCATTAGTTTCGGTTGGGACGAGCCACCAGTTTCGGGTGAAACTAGCATCTAGTTTCGGGTGAGACGACTACCAGTTCGGGTGAGACGAGCTGCTAGTTTCGGTGGGAAAGTATGGAAAGGTGAAGAATAGCTGCTTGTCCAGCTTTGAGAATATAATTTGCGTGGTCCCTGCCTAGATATCTCATCCTAACCTAGCAAAAGTCTCAAATCGGTTGTCTGTTTGAATAGGGAAAATGAGAACAATTTCGATCTCTGAGACTGAAAGAGGCTTCTCGGTGTTTTTTTTTCTTCTTCAGTGTAAGGCAAATGTTCTTAAAATTGGTTCTCTGCTTTTGAATAGGGAACAATGAGAACACTTTTCGATTCTGAGACTCGAAAAGGTTTCTCGATGTTTTTTCAGTTAGCGGCTGGAGAGTGGGCTGTACAGGGCTTGACAAGCCTCCCGAAGGGGAGAGAGACTCACCACCCCCTACGTTGAGCGCCGCTCATCCTTTGACGCCTTAACCCGCGGCCCTGCGGGTATCCAGCCGAACGCCGCTCCGCTGGGCGGCGGGGCAGATTCTGCCCCTCGCTTATCTTCTGAACCAAAACCGTAGTGAAGATACGCGCAGTACCGGCAATCGCAAACATCTCAATGATACCGCACCCAAAGCATACGTGAAATTTTCGAAATAAGGTCAACCATGTTAAGTCAAGGTCAGGTAAAAAGGTCAAAATGTGTTTTTTTCTTCTATCCAAAGCCTTAGATTGAGACTATGTGTGCACATAGGTGGTTCAAGGTATAACTTAACTCTTCGTTAAAGAAAAGTGAAATTGTAGCAAAGGTCAAGGTTCACAAAAGATCACTGTTAACAAGAGGTCTACAAAAGTCGTGCGACACATGTTTAGGGGTTTTTACATACGTGTAATTTCGTAGTAAAAGCAGCCATTTACAACCTGACACATTAAATGTCCAAAAGTCAGTGTATAGGTCAAATGTGAAATTGAACAAAATAATAAAAAAATATTTGGGGTTATAGTCCCAGTTTTGTCCTCAGAAGACAGCTGTGATATTCTCTTTGTATCTATCTGGTCAAGAAGAAGGTATTTTTTGCAAATAGCTCCTGCGTGTAGCTGACGTAGCCATGGACTTGGGTACTGGGGTGTTACGTGATTGGTTATAACCACGTACCTCCTATTTAGCAGTGTTACTCTTTCCCTCCCGAATGTATCGTGCGCGCCAATAGTTGTCTCTTTTCAATTTCCCACTCATGCTGTTTTGGTAACCCTATTGGTTCCAAAATAAGCGTCCCTCTGGGTTGGCCGGCACCGTCAGTTCAAAGTGAATATACTGCCTTGGGAAAAGTATATGGGTTGATGTAGATGATTGCCCAGATGAGTGGCTCTCATCTCCAACATTTCTCATAATTTTCCCAAGGCGTTGTAGTCCCTTAAACTGCTGTGCCAGCCAGCCCAGCGGGACGCTTATTTTGGAACCAATAGTACATAACGACGCTACCGCAGTTATTTGTGTTCTATATCTGAATACAGTTGTGTCTGAGCTTATTACGCGCCTGTGATTAAAACTGAGTCAGAGAACGCAACATGGTGACAGCTTGTGAGGATTTATAAGTTCAAGTGGTTCTTTTAGTACATACTCTTTTGAAGTAAGTCACTTATATCAGATAATCTCTCTATTTGTTGAAGGAGGATCCACGTCCCAAGATTTTTAGACGAATTCGGCGCGGTACAAGTAAAAGGCAAGCATGACTGTTGATAAAGGCCGCAGATCTACTGCTATTCCAGACATTAGACCACCCCAACCATTCTCTCTGGGGGGTAATGTGGTAACGGTAGAAGAGTAAACTCGAGAAACACCACCGAGCTCACTGCACTCCTGTATCCGAGCCTCTCTCACATCAGACGGCCGCTACCCGCCCTGCAGGCCCGCGTAGTGCATGCAGCCGGCGGCACGGTGACCTCCAGACATGACCGCTGGCCGCTGCCGACCACGCACCGCTCGCCGGACGCTTCACCGACACCCGATCATCCCACACCACACCCGGCCGGCCGGCCGCCTGACTCAGCCACATGCTCAGTACTCACACGACAACACACACGGTACATACTGTGTGAGTTTGATGTATCAGCCGAGTCCTCCGCTAGGTGGCAGTGCGCCCGCGGGATTAATACAGTCTTCTCTGAGCCCGCCGACGCGTGTAGACCTGGCGACGATACCCGAGACTCGAACACATACATGGCTCCTCACTCACGACATGCAGTGCAATCGCAGACTGCGCAACCACAGGTAATGCTGTAGAAAACTGCAAAATGTTCAAACAAAGATGCTCCTCCTACATTATCATCTCTGGATATGATGCTTATGACAGAGAGTTCAGGTCGCACTGCTTCTGAATTTGTTTGCAGGTGATGCTCTCAAGACATTCAATGGGTTTCAGTTTGAAACCCCTGAAGAACTGCGGACTGTCAAGGAAATCATGGAGAAAATGGAGAAGTTCTGTGTGGGGGAGATAAACCAGACCTATGAGAGGTTCATCTTAACAGCAGAAAACAGGCAGAAGGTGAGTCCATAGATGTATTTATATCAGACCTGAGAGATCTGGTTAAAACCTGTGGGTTCTGTGAAGACTGCCTGTCGTCCATGATTATAAACGGATTGTCCTAGGTAGAGCAGACTCAACAGTCCAGACGGAGATGCTGAAATGCAGAAGTCTGACCATTGACAAATGCACTGATATATGCAAAGCATCCGAAAGCGCCCTGATCCAAAACAGAGCCATGCGGCCAAATGAAACAGTCAACAAGGTCATGAGTGGACCTAGCCGGAAAGGTGGCTATAAGCCAAAGCATCAAGGCGATTGGACATTGGACAAGGGCTTGCAAGTTCTCCGGAGAGGCGAGAGCAGCACCCAATGGAAAAGGAACCGTGTCCTGCCTATGGAAAGACGTGCATGAAGTGTGGCCTAAAAACACTATGCATCCAAGTGCTACACAGCTGAAAAGCAACGAGTCCACCAGCTACAAGAAAGTGAAGAGCCCGAGTGGGTGAATGTGCTTAGCGTGAAGGAAAGCAAGGGCAAAGAGGTGAAGTGCCCCATGCTGCTGGATGGAGAAGAAGTGCGCTTTCAAGTGGACACCCGGTCGAGTGTGAACCTGCTATCAAAGAGGTACGCTACAACCATAAGGCCCACAAACAAGATGCTGCGGACGTGATCAGGAAAAGACAGCTTTCGTGACTGAGGACTCTCAATGCTGCTACCGTGTTCTTCCATATGGATTGTGTAATGAACCAAGTAGCTACCAGCGTCTCATGATGCAGATTCACGGTGCGACCTTTACTGCTGAACAGTGAACTGATCATCTGACATTGCGTTGGCTGAAGGAACTGTCTGATCCAACAAGTCGCCTGACGCGGTGGAATATTTGCCTGAGTCAGTATAACTTTGAGGTTGTTCATCGTAGCGGCATTGATAAACCTCACGCTGATGCTCTGTCTGGTTTACCGGAAGGATGCCAGGGGGAGGCCGCCGAGGGTGTCGGTCGCGCGAGCGAGTGGTCAAGACGGACACTGATCGAACGAGAGGAACGTTGACGAGCGCCCGGTCGAGAGCGAGAACATCTCAGTGCGGGACGCTTCAGCTCGTGACCCAGTGGTGAGCGCGGTGATACACTCACTGGTGTCAGGTGAGGCGTGCGAGCTCGACAGTGGCGAGGCTCGCTTCTGCTTGAGTGCGGGGCAGCGACCGTACTTAGTGTGCGTGACGGTGTGCTGGTACGTTCAAGTATCGACAGACTGGAACCGCAAGTGGTGGTAACGGGCGGCCTTCGTGCATTGCTCGTTGCGTTGGCGCACGGTAGCCCGCTCTGTGGTCATTTTTCTAGACACGGCAACATGTCTAGAAACATAGATCTGCCAGTGGAAATCCAGTGCAGTTAAAATTTCTTGCATAATTTCTTGGTTTATGGTAAGCAAAGTTGATCTTGTAACAGTAGTTTAGAGGTTAGCGGAGCTAACTTTTTGGTTATTTGCCCACCATTGGCAATGGATGGAATATTTTAATATTTATATGAAATATTATAATATTTTTTCCTCTGTGCCAGTGATATTTCATCTTTTTACTGTTCAGCATCATATTTGAGGCAAAGATTAGACATTTGATGCATGTTTTATTTTCCAGGACAACATACGAGTGTGGGACTTGTAATTATGTCTTCACTGACAGAGCAGTTGCGGAAAGCCATGTGAAGTTTTGCAGTGGCAACACGGTGGCAGACCATGGCTCCAGTGCACAGGAGTTGGAAAGTGCCGCACAGGCACCTTACCAGTGCACCAGCTGTGGTTTCAACTTTGTAGAGGTTAGTGACTTGGACAGTCATGAGCCACTGTGCCCAGACCAGCAGTCAAATGCAGACTGGACTGAACAGAAGGTCAGAGCCTTGATCGAAGCGATGAAAAACAGGAAGAGGTGAGGCCGTTGAAGTCACTCCTTCCTAGGGGAAAAAACAGTTCTAAGAGCAGACTAGTGAAAGCATTGGAATGTCTCTTGCATCAGTTCGGGTTAAGTGGAACTCGCTGGTTACTTCTTACAAAAGGATAAAGGATAACAGTAGAAGAAACAAGTCAGGCAGGGGAGCACTGGAGCGGTGGCCTTACTTCGAGGCACTTGAAATGCTCCTGGGAAAGAAATCGAGCACCAAGCCTGCATGTGTAGTAGAGTCGAGTAGCCAGGCTGGGTGCTCTGAGGGCTAGCAAAGCTGTGCCTGGGACAGAGCGTCAGCCACTTGTGCCAGTGCAAAGGAAGAGTAATGTGTTAGTGCAAGATACTCCCCGCAAAAAAAGGCTGATGGGCAAACGCCCTAAAAAAGTCATGGTAAAGCAGCAAGAACTAAATCAGGAGCTGAGGAAGCCTTTGAGCAGTATTTGGCAAAAAAAAAATTGACTTGACCGATCGCACTGCGCAGCGGGAGAGCGGCCATTCTTCTTAGACACAGCGTTAAGGCGCGGTCATAGTTGTGGCACTCGGCCGCCAGAGGCGCTAGCCTCGCGAGCGGCGTGACCGCTCGCCGACGTCACCAGTTCGGTCCTTGCTCTTCGACAGGTGCGCGCGCCCCTCTGTGCGTGCTTGCTTTTGTGCCGAGTGATCGCCGTTAATTCTAGGACGACCACCTATATCCGCATACAGATGAACGGATAGGGACGCAGTAAGGGAGTTGGCAAACAGCGTGGCACAGCTGATCGGCGAGATTTGAGCAGCTGGAGACACTGGCCGAGGGCCTGGCACGTGAATAGACCCACCATCGAGCAGTGCACCGCGTCAGCCGCGAGTGAGAACGATGATGACGATTTGGGTGTAATGGACGCCGCAGCTACGAGGCTATGTGACGCCCATAACTTCTGGCTACAAAAATGCCTCAACGAAGACGATTACTCAACGCCTATCAGTGGAGGTAGGTAGAAAGAAAATAAGGAAGCTGCATACCCAGTGACTAAGTGACGGCAAAGCCGTGAGGTCGGTTAGTGTTAAACTGCAAACACAAAGCAAAATGAGACAAAACAACTTAAGAAACGAATAAGATCACAGAAAAACCGACATGAGCAAGAAAACGAAAACCTCAGAAATGTGACACGAATCATCGCCCAACAACCCCTGTAAACTGAAAGCGCTGACACCAAAAACAACTCGCATGTTCATTATGAAGATGTTCGACAGGACACAAGCAGTGCACGTGGCGAACCGACAGCGCATCCCTTACATCGGGAGCAGCGCGGCCGCTCCTCTCCGCACAGCAGGTATTTGTGTGTGGCATAGGTATGGCCGATACGGAGTCGGCACAAGGACACTTCCTTTCCACTCTTTTCTTTCGACTTTCGACCAACGGAATGCCATGGGGTGAATTGCGACTTGAAGCTCCTTCAACTTGGAAGCCACCTCGTCCAAGGCGCACTGTCACTTTCTCCACACGTATTCCTTGAACACAGGGAACAGGTCTGTGGCAGATAAAGTGAGCGAATGAGTGCATGCTGTTCGTGTAGCCCTTTTAGCAGCCTGATCTGCCTGCTCGTTTCCCGCTAGGCCCACGTGTCCAGGAATCCAACACAGCACGATTGACTTTCCTGCGCGGTCAAGAGATGTGAGGACACCTAAAACATCCTGGATTAAGGGATTATATGGGCTAAAAGCAATTAGCGACAAGTGGACTACTAAGCAAATCGCCTAAAAACCGCTGGGTAGCGTCTGTGTCGCATTGTCAGACCGGTGTGATAAAAGCTGAGTGCGCTTTGCTGCCACTATGCAATCGCAGCTACGTGACGTGAATTCACGGGACGTGACGTCAGTCACGGGAACGGCAGATCGTATTTGTTTTTGATTCGCATTACATTATTACATGTTATGCATCAGAAAATAGGGCGTCGACATCAATGTATGCGTTAGTCACTGCTCGCTGTACTTGTAGTCAGACCCAGTTTACATATTGATTTTCGCACTTAACCCGACGAACTGTCATAATAGTTATTTTGACTATCCGTCAGTAGGTAACTATAAGTGTGCCGGCCAGCCATCTGTTATAGGCGGCCAATTATCTTCTGGAGCGGTTGCGCGCAGCTGCGGCCATTACTCTATCCAGAAAAACAGAGTGTCACTTTGCCCTAGAACTCAGCAGACGGAGGAATAACAGTTATACGACAGATCTGGTTATTATAAAGTGAGCATCCATTCGTTGTTTGTACCCCTTTTTTGGCTCACCTTCAGTCCGTTTGAGATGGACACTCACACGGTGTCAACTTTGCAAGCTGGCTCTAACTGTTGCAGGCTTTTGTTTGCCCGAGTCATTTAGCCGCCAGGGACTGCTAGTGAGCCAGTGAGTTCTGACGTGCAAAACGGAGTAGATACTCGTTTATTTATTTACAATGTTGTGCTGAAAACCGATATAAACAAATACATTTTTGAGATAAAGACATTGACGGCAATTTGTTTGAGACGATCAAAAAACCCTGGCCAGTAGTCCTGACGGCCAGCTCCTGCAGGCATAGCGAGTTTTAAGGAGCTTAGCCGTATTGAGATCAGTAGGGATTCGGCTCAGAGACCTTCCGAAGCGATTTGAATACTGATCTACCTAAACAACCTTGCTATTTTCTTTTTTCGTGTAGAATTCGAGTCATGTTTCATAGCAGAACAGTTTAACAGTGTTTGCTATCAAGGGATTATTAAGGATGTGGAAGAATAACAGAAAATGTAGAGGTAAACCATTATTCGCAATGCAGTGTTATGAACCGTGTCCAATGTTCGCTTGCTTGTGGAGCAAGCACCGTCGTAAACTATGCAGGCATAATCCAGCTTTGAACGAAACAAAGAACGGTACAAAAGAAGCAGCGTTGCTTTGTCTGATCCATATGTCGTCCGACAGACACACTTTAAAATGTTGAGGGCTTTAAAACACAAGTCAGCAGTTGAGAGGTCATACAGTACAGTAGAGAAGGAAGCCCTATTCATGGGCTGTCAAGAAGTGGCATACTTTTCTCTGGGGGCGTCGATTTCTTCTTCGTACAGACAACCAGGCCTTATGCACGATTTGCGGGCCTAAGGGGTCAACCCGCGCAGGTCGTCGCATCGCACGATGGGAAGCGAGATTTCTCGCATACAGTTATGACACAGAGTATGTGCAGTCAGTTCAGAACACGGTTACAGATGGGTTATCGCGATTTACATTAGCGAGTTCGACGTGGGAGGATGATGACAGTATCGAGATTGCAGCGTTGTGTACTGGTGACGGTACACCGAACGCGGTGTTAACCGAGTTCAGACCGGGAAATCCGTCAGCAGATGATCATGAGAGTCAGAGACCCCAGGGTAAGAGAAAAGGAATTGCGAGCTCACTCACATGAAGAAAGCGAGTCAACGACAGAAAGCAGCAAGAAAGGAGAGAATGCATTAGAAAATCCAAGAAAGAAAGAAAGCAATATATCTAAAAAAATGACACCTAGTGTGAAGCATGAACATCATGACACGATCATCAGAGCCTGCAAAGGGTCCCCCATAACACAAAGGGGTAAGCTCACAATGCAATGCAAGTTTCAAGGTGCAACACACCCACTCAAATTTCACGCCGTTGAATCATCTGGTCCAATACTGGTGGGGCTGCCGGCGTGTGAGACGATGAAAATGACAAAGATGCACCCGCTGGCCCACACTGTGACATCAACTGACAAGACCTCAAGCCCCCAAGTGCACACTATCACCACGACTGACCCACTGGTCTCCGAGTACCCAAATCAGTTCCAGCAAACTACCGGGTAAAGCACACTTCGACCTTGACTCGGCCGTGACACCAGTCATCGACCCACCCCGGAAGTGTCCCATCCACATCAAAGACGACTTGAAATAAGAGCTGGACGCATGAAACAAATGAAGGTGATCAAGCCTGTCACAAACTGGGTGTCGAGTATCGTGGTGAAGAAAAAGCCAGGTGGTCAACTACATGTGTGCCTGGACCCCCGGAACCTAAACCGGGCGATAAAGCGCCTCCACCAACGGAGCATCACGACAGAAGAAATAACGCACCAGCTGTCCGGGTCCACGGTGTTCTCAAAACTGGACGCCCGCTCAGGATACTGGGCTATGGCACTCGATGACGAGTCCAGCCGCCTCACAACGTTTAACTCGCCATTTAGTAGATACCAGTTCCGACACCTACGCTTCGGAATCGGTCTGGCCCAGGACCTCTTCAAGAGGAAAATGGATGAAGTTCTGACGGACCTCGCCGGCGTTAACATCGACGACATCAGCGTCGACGGAAAAGACGCAGAGAAACACAGCGCGACTGCACGCTCCAATGGTATTAAAGTCCTGATTAGACATTGTGTTCGTAAGTGATAGCAGCATCCTGTTTTTGGCCTTATTCTCCCGCTGCCTTCTTCCGTCTTTGGCTTTGGTGTCTTAGCATGCTAGGCTGGGCAATGAGCGACGACCGAATAGTATTCCTGCCGTGATCGTATGTCTTAGCATGCTAGGCCGGGCAACGAGCGACGAACCTATAGTGATCCTAGCCGTGATCATATGTGTCTGTAAGCAATGCTAGGCTGGGCAACGAGGGCGATCGAAATAGTATTCCTGACCGTGATCGTTACATGTGTCTTAGCCATGCTAGGCTGGGCAACGAGCGAAGCGAGGCCGAATAGTATCCCTGCCGTGATCGGATAATGTGTCTTAGCATACTAAGGCTGAGGCAACTGAGGGCGACGAATCAGTGATTCCTGCCCCGTACGATCGCATGTGTCTTCAGCATACTAGCGCTGGGCAACCCGACGCGACGGAACCGAAATAGTATCCTGCCGTGATCGTATGTGTCTTGCAGCTATTGCTAGGCTGGGCAATAAGCGACGACCGAATAGTATTTCCTGCCGTTTGATCGTATGATGTCTTTAGCATTGCTAAGGCTGGACAATGAGCGACGACAATAGTATCCTGCCGGGTGATCGTATCTGCTTAGCATGCTAGGCTGGAACAATGAGCGACGACACGGAATAGTATTCCTGCCGTGATTCGATGATGTCTTAGCATGCTAGGCTTTGGCAACGAGCGACGACCGAATAGTATTCCTGCCGTGATCGTATGTGTCTTAGCATGCTAGGCTGGGCAATGAGCGACGACCGAATAGTATTCCTGCCGTGATCGTATGTGTCTTAGCATGCTAGGCTGGGCAACGAGGGCGACCGAATAGTATTCCTGCCGTGATCGTATGTGTCTTAGCATACTAGGCTGGGCAATGAGCGACGACCGCATGGGCGGCATGTGACCTTAGTTGTCGGCCCGCCCTTAAACCCCAATCATCATCGAGCGACGACCGAATAGTATTCCTGCCGTGATCGTATGTGTCTTAGCATGCTAGGCTGGGCAACGAGGGCGACCGAACAGCATTGCGTTACCTTCGTTACGTAAGAAAATATTCTCGAAAATATGTTTTGCCAAAATCAGCATTTTTTACTTGAATGGCCTCTAGAGCCTAAACTATTGACCTGAGGTTAATTTTGAGGACCTGGGTGCGATTGCAAATTTAAATGGCTAGCGATCGTCTTTTGAACGTTTGTTTCTAGATAGCATAGTTTCCGAGATATTTGTGGGTTTCTGGAGCGATGTCCTAAAAACTCGGAACATGTTGACCTTCGAGATGACCTCTGGTGACCTGAAGTTTGGACGGTGAGCGAGAAAAAGAAGTCATGAAGTGCAGTTCGAAAATAATTTTTGACGTAACAGATTCAAATATGCTTTTTAGTTATTCTCTACAGTCCATAGAGCGAGTTAGACGGGGTGTTCAAACAGCCCCCGCCCCCAGTCCGGGCGACAGAAAAGGAGAGGCCGTGGGGGCCTTCTTGCCGTTTGGGGCCGCGAAGGTTAAAGTGCATTTGACACATCTGGGTACGAAGTCAAATTGCAATATTGGCCTCCAAAAGTACCTCTGCAGCGTGCACTTCCAAAATGTCCGAGGCTAAACTAAGAAAACGGATGCCAGAACGAGATAATGCAATGTCGAGCAGCTGAAATTGAGGATCTCAGGAAATAAATCCCTAAAGAACAACATTTCGAAGCAAGGTGAGTGATGAGGAGGCGTTTCGACCTTGCTCTAAAATGTGGGGAATGACCCATCGCTGTTAAATAAGCGATGGTGGTGTCTCCATGTCCGAACGTCAAACGCTCCCAGCTTCCCCGATTTAACGGGCTGCCATGACGCGCCTGAGTGTAATGTGCGTCCTATGTCTTATCCGCCTTGTGCATTTCAGATAGAGCACATGTTTCTACACTCCGTTGCGAAGAAAGTGCCTAGGAACCATTGTTGTTCATCTGTCACTGTATTATATTGATGAACCACCAGCGTCAAAAGTCTCTGGCTGATGCTGTTCGAGGCATAAGGTTAATAAGCGCAGGTGTAAGGGCTGTGCGACCCTCCCGAAGGTTGCCTCCGGTATGTGCCTCCATTTTACGAGTGCTCATTTTACATAAGTCAGCTCTCAACCCCCGATATCGGAACAATGCCTCCGGCTTGCCGCAACGAAAGTATGGGTGCCAACCTGCGTGGTGATCCTTTCGGTGACGGCACCGATCAAGGTGTTGTGTATTATGGGAACATTGTCTTTGCTAATAAAAAAGTATTGTATGAGCTTTAGGTCTTTTTCGACTGCCGGCCAGCTGGAGCCGGGTGGACTGACAGCTGGTTAGTAAGAGAAGTGGGTCGTAAAAGGCTAGTTACGAATTAGCTGGGCCACGGACTAGTGAAGCGCAGCATTGGGCTAGTAAAGCGATGCTTAACATTAACAGCAGAGCACTATCTACAGGCCCTATCAATTACTACCCACCCTGCTATAACCCGCGCCCCAACGGGGGAGTGTTGAACACCGCCCCACCTCATGTTTTCCATGATAGCGAAAAAACGGCGGGCGCGTAGCAAGCCAAGCCACAAATTGCATAACTATTTCACTGATTCTTGCGGATTATTTTGTGCAAAAAAATAAAAGTTTCGTGTCAAGGTCAGGTAGGTCACCAGGTCAGGCTCAAGTGAAGCCTACCTACAAAAACGTTTGCGTCGCTGCCATACTACAGTTTCTAAGGATCGATATCACAACTTTAAGCGATTACATAAGGTCATTAGTCTCTACCAAAATGTATTATCTCTGATTTTTTGTAATGCGGTTGACCTTAAGGTCAGGTTCAATTTTGCGATCTCTCCCATATAAGTCAATGGAGAAATATCAAATGCTCGACGATATCAGTCATTTCCATTGTCGCGATATTCCAAGTCGCATTTCCTCTGGATGATGTTATCATAACGATATGATGTTAGATCCAAGTGCAGGTTTTTCTCAGGGGTAAATCTTACGGCGGTCATCTAAGGTCATCGAGGATCATCCACACCTATTTCGTCAAAATAACGTCTGGCCATAATGAGATAGAGAACTGCAACTCTGGACACCAGTGTGTTTTGTCTCCTCAAGGACACACTACTGCATATGCAACATGACCTACTTGGGTCACTATTGACCTTGACCTGAGGTCATTTTTTTAAGCTTGACCTCACATTGACGAAATGGTACATATTACAAAGCGCCTTTGACGAGACAAACACGATGGCGAAACAGTATGGCTTATCTTGTTTAGATAAAGAAAGTTATTCAACGAAAAATATTTTTTTTGCCCAAAATTAAGGCTTTTTCTTGACTTTAATGACTCTCAGGAGCGCTACACAACTATTGAACCTGAGGTCATTTTGAGCACATTACATGCGATTGCAAATTTCATGGCTAGCATTGTCTGTTTGAACGTTTGTTTCTAGGAAGCATAGTATTCCGAGAAGTATTGGGGGGTTTCTGGGAACTGATGTCCTAAAATGGAAAATTTACCTTCGTATGACCGCTCTGTGGTGACCATGTAGTGTCTGTAAGCAGTAAAAAAGCCTGAGGAGTAGTTTCGAAATCCGATTTTCGATAGCGGTTCGAAGGGTGTTTTTTGAATTTGGTCTACGTGCCATTGGAGCCGCTGTTTAGAGGGGTGTTGTTCAAACACCCCCCAGTCGGCGACGGAAATGCAGAGGCCCAGTGGGCGCGCGGTTAAAGGCTTGTCTATCGGCATTGTTTCTATAGGTGAACCTAGTAATTCATGAGGACAGACATGGCGATGCTAGATAACAAGCGATAAAAAGGCGGGTGGCTTGTAGAACAAGCTTAAGTTTCCCCCAAATGAGCCAGCAAATGAGCACTATTTTACAGGTGCTTACAATGCTCATTATTGCGCTGGTAATTCATTTCGACGAGGGCTTGTAGAATTTTTTACAGTGTAGGTATCGGAGAGAAACGGAAAAGGTCTCGAACTTTGTTGGGCTGGTTGCCACAGCACGAACCACCGGCAACGTCGGACTTGAACTGGCCACAGAAAGGCTTCAGAATAACGAGCCGGTTGCTTCCCGTTGAAGTCGTCCCACGCGAGCTAGCAGCGCGGCGCGTGTCAATGCACACCATTGTTCTATCTGCTCCTTGAGTGGTTGTTTAAGGTGCACCTCGTTCAAGTCATCGTGCAGAAGGTCTAACAGGTACAAGAGGAACTCGAGCGCGTCCTGCTGCGCCGAGCCGCGGAAACGTGCGTGGTGTCGGTCTATATACTCTATCGCATCTTTCAGATCATGCAGAGCCACTGATCTTTGGTGACCACTCCAGAGGACCTTGGTAGCAGCTGCCAGATTCTGGACCACCTCGCCGCGTGACAGCTCACCATCATGATTGATGCGGTCCTGGTGGAACTCGTTGGCGAAGAAGTTGTTGAGGTCTGGCGTGTTGTTGATGCACTGCACCACGGCGTTCATGTAGCAGGTGTTGCCCATGTTTGTTAGGCCGGTTAACGCCGAGGCTTTAAGTGGTGACCGCATTTCTTTTGAGACGGATTCCCGTTCAGACTCAGAGTTTCCATCCTCGGCTTTCTTGGCTGTTGCCTTCATCGTAGTAGCTCCCATTTCGAAGCGGGCGATTCTGGGTGTCGCAGCTTTGATATTATCCGTTTTCAGCCTTGTTTGTGACCTTGTCCACGAGTTTTAAGTCCTGATTAGACATTGTGTTCTTAAGTGATAGCAGCAGCCTGCTCTTGGCCTTAATCTCCCCCGCCTTCTTCTGTCTTTGGCTTAGGTATCTTAGCATGCTAGGCTGGGCAATGAGCGACGACCGAATAGTATTTCTGCCGTCATCGTTAACGTACACTGTCAGAAAGTTTTTCAATGGATACATATTTCAATGAATAAAACAAAGATTCGATGGATTCCATGTTTTAGATGCTAATAATTATATGTGTATGCATAAGCAATTAAATGCTCTCATGTATTATGTCACCAAACAAGCTGTACACTGTCAGGGTGGTTTTCGATGGCTACATATTTGGATGAATAAAACAAAGACTCGGTGAATTATATGCTTTAGATGCTTATAATTATATGCGTATGCATAAGAAAGTCAAGGCTCTCATTTATTATGTCACCAAACAAGCTAAAAATCCACATAATGACTTTTTGTCACCATTTTTGCTTTTCATATCCAATTGACTGAAGCATCACCATATCACTGAATATATCCCAATTTGCATATTGAGTCACCAAAATGTGGAATCTAGAAACCATTATGTCTTAATAAATCTCCAAAACACGGTTTTTACATCCAAAACATTTAGACTGTAACCAAAATAGATAATACATCACCACAAATTGGAATCAGTCACCAGAAACCGGGTAATAATCACCATAATCGAAACGTAGGGTAAAAGTTTGGGCGGAAATTCAGTATACTGATTTTAGGTATCAGAATCCTTCTAAGATATGGTAGCCCCAGCGGATTTGGGGCGACGCGACGCTGAAATGGTGCAGAATAGGTTGACGCAGGGCAAGGCCCGCGTGGTGATAAAACATCTATTCGTCGTTCTGAAACCTGGCAAACTACAAACGTGGCAAAGCGATAGCGATATAGACTTTTATCTTGTTCTTGATGGGGTAGGGCGCGTAGCTGCGGTCGTCGCCGCGCTGCCGGCCACATACAGCCGACTAAGGCAAATAAAAAAGACCAACAAGAAGACCTGCATGGCGAAGGTGATCGCCTACACGAAGAGCGGGTGGCCGGATGAACTAGAGGAAGAGCTCGCCTTCTACTATCACACACGAAGTGACCTCAGCTTCACAGATGATATGCTACTATTCAGAAGTCGGATAGTCGTCCCAGAGTCACTTCCACGGGATATACTGGAGAAAATACACCAATGCCACGGGAGCCTCGGAAAAGGAAGGTAAGGGGTCGCATCCAAGGGGTCGCTCACCCGCGCTGCGGCGAAACTTGAGACGCTACTCTTGAGCGAGGAGCTCAGAGGAGTGGCACCTGGAGGCATCCTTTGCCGAGAGCGAGTTTCTCAAACGGCTCGACAATCGAATGGCAGCAGAGTGCAGGCTTGCTAGTCTCACTCGTAAGCTCTCCAGGGAACCTGAACTGCGATCAGCGTATGATGCAGGAGATGGAGAAGTCTGGTGCGATTGTTGAAGTGCGAACTGATGAGCTGGTTTCTGACCACCCCACGTCCTATGTCACACAGGCCGGTCCTGAAGCAGAGTGGGAGTCTGAAGGTCCGTCCAGTGTTTGACGCCTCGGCTAAGGGTCCCAACGGGATCTCTCTGAACGACTGTGTGGAGGTAGGGCCGGCACTAACTCCAATGATATTTTCATGTAAATCATATTTCAATTATTTACATGAAAGGTCTTCCCGAAACTGTAAAACTTGATATTTAGAAATTGAAACGGGGTATCCAACCCTGAACATCAATAACGTGACATTAGTTTTGTTTTAAAGTAACAAATGGACAGATAAAAAATAAGTGTATGTTGTAACGTTTAACTTTGTTGACGTTTTCAGAGGCTGTTTCGCATCCAGTTACGCAATAAGTTCAAACGGAAACGCAAACGGCATCCTACAACGGCTTCCGGTGCGGCTGAGAATGAGGGAATCCCACACTCCATTTATGGGTGTCCAACTACCTTGTGACACCTCTTTTTGGGGTCGTAACACCAAAATATGGTATCAGGACACCTAAATAAAGCGTCATTTTCGCACCCAAAAATGCCAGCATTTTTTACTGAGTCTCAAAACCAGAAAAGGGTGTCAACATTTTTTTGTGTACAACTGCATCAGTCTCAGTATGTGCACATTTATTCTCCCGTCGACTTGGTGAGGTGAAGGTCGCTTGCTGGCCAAGACTTGATTTTTGCTGTGTAATAATAATCGTGTCATTTTCCATTTCGAACTGAGGGGAGACGCACTAAAGCCTGCAATACATGCTTGGTAGCAAGTTTGCCTGAGGTGCTGTGTTACTGGGAATAGAACGGCATCCTACAACGGCTTCCGATGCGGTGATTAATGCTGTGTTGTGTTGATTAATTACAATTCCGTCCAATGTATGTGTTGAGCCTATGCGATGAGTTTTCCTGTGATGTAAATTCATCATTTCGCCCTAAAAAATCATTGTATGAAATCGAAGAAAATCATTATTTGCCATAACAACAACAAGAGCACACAATTACGCGATAAAACTTGAGATCACAGATTGAACAACTCTGTGACGTATTGTAAATGTTGTGTCATGTGTCAGCCAGATGTCCGGTGTCGAAGGCTACCCGACACCGACTCCAGATGGCCGGACCACATATTTCCCAAGTGTTAACACCTGGTGATAATAACAGCCACTTAGAGAGACGTAAGTCAGTCAAAAATATAGGTATTGATTTGCTTTTTTGAGGAGGCATCGTCCATACTTCGGTATCCAATATATCTCCCGTTTTTTTGAATAAATATATTTGAAAATTGTGATTTTGGGAAGACAAAAATAATTTTCAAAACAATTTCCAAAACAGCTTTCAAAAATCAAACTTTTCAAGCATATTCAAAGGCTGGAAGAGAATCAAGTACAAACAATGCCCTCCGAAAAAATCAAAGCAATATCGATATTTTTGACTGACTTATGTATCTCTAAGTGGATGCTTTTACCGCCAGCTGTATACACTTGGGAAATATGCGGCCCGGGCCCCGTCTGGACCGACTCAACCAGCCGGGCTCCGGGCCGGCAGTGTATTCCCAGTGGCCGACGCGACAGCATACCTATTACACAGTTAGTCCGTTCAGTGCAGTGCGTCTTTTACTACCGATCTTCACATAGCGCGTCGGTAGTTCTCCATCGCCATGAACCCGGACGCCCTCGCCCACACCGTCTCCCAACTGACGGACCTGCTACAGGAGCAGGTCAGGATCTCCGCTGAGCACGCCAGGACCTCCGCTGCGCACGCCAGGACCTCCGCTGAGCAGGCCAGGACCTCCGCTCTAGGGAGGAGGACCAGATGCTGGCGCTCGCTGAAGCGTTCGAGCCAAGCCAAGCCCGCATCAGCGGGGCTCTGCCCCATGAACGGCGCCGCAGCCGACGACAACGACGTACACCGCGCCGCGAGACGGCTGGGCGCGACAGCTACGCCTGCACCCCAGCTGGTGGAAGGTGCCAGCCTGCGCGAATTCGCCTCATGGCGAGACAAATTCGAAGGCTACGCCATCCTCACAGGCCTCTACGATCTTCCCCCGGCGGCTCAAATCGCCGCCCTCCTTGACGAACAATGGACAATGATGGTGATGATGATGATTATTATTATTTGGGTTTAAGAGCGCCTCAACTATAAAGTTATGTAGCGCCCATAACATCAGGTTAAAAGGAAAACACTAAACCAAAACGATTACCCCAACAGGAGGGATAGTAGTGTTATAGAGCCTTGGTTAGTAGTACTACACACCAGTGTGCAGGAGACGGAACACAGAGAAAACGGAACTTACACACTGCAAACACAAAGCAAGACAATACACATAAAAAACAACTAAGAAACGGAGGAGAAGATCACAGGAAAACCAACAAGCGCAAGAAAACGAAAAACCTCGGAAATGTGGCACGAATCATCGCCCAACACCTCCTGAGAAAAAACCTCGGAAATGTGGCACGAATCATCGCCCAACACCTCCTGAGGAAAAACCTCGGAAATGTGGCACGAATCATCGCCCAACACCTCCTGCGAAAAACCTCGGAAATGTGGCACGAATCATCGCCCAACACCTGCGAAAAACCTCGGAAATGTGGCACGAATCATCGCCCAACACCTCCTGAAGACTGAGAACGCTAACACCAAAAAAAAACTCACACGTTCATTACGAAGATGTCGGCAGGAAACAAGCACGTGGCGAACCGACAGCGCATCCCCACATCGAGAGCAGCGCGGCCGCTCCTCTCCGCACAGCAGGTGTGTGGCATAAGTATGACCGGTACGGAGTCGGCACAAGGTCACTTCTTCCACTCTCAACTTTCGACCAACGGAATGCCATGGGGTAAGGTGCGGCTTAAGCTCTTGGTAGGACGCTCCGTCACGGCTTGGACATAAATGTCAACACGTCCGACCTCCCCACTATCATCATCGGCATGGAACGCCACATGCACCGGCAACGCAACATCTGTAAATGAGTGATTAAACCGGCGGCTCTACAGGTTGTGGAACGGAGACCGGGAAACCGGCAGCTCTATGAAACATGTTTATTTAGGTTGATAGACGCGACTTGTGTAATATGCGAAATATGTAGAATTAATTAGGATATTTAAAAGCAACCTTTAACGTAATTACCTTCGTATTTATAGGAAATGTGTTTAATTATTATTGTTATCAAACTTAAAGGCAACGTTGTCCTAGTCCGCCATTCTTTTCACCACGCCCGTTTGCGTTGGTTCTATGTGACGCTTGAAACCTGCTTGAACGGTATGTAAAAGGGATAAAAAGGATGTAAATTACTTCAGATTGTTTAATAAGTGTTGTACGTGTTGTAGCACTGTGTCACTGTAATATCGGAAGTGTCCCCGTCCAATTGTTGCTGAAAAATGTTAATATCACTTCTAGGGTTCTTTTCACTCGAGCTACTCAGCTCTCGTGATGCGCCTCCAGCCGGGATGAGTCTCAGTCCGGCTGTGAGAGCGACTGTGTACTGTGGAGTGTGGAATACAGCCTGAACTGGAGCTGCTGTGAGGACTGATGAGAGCCGACCGAGAGGAGGGGGCAGGCGGAGTCGAGGGGGACATGCGACAGCTGGAGCCGGTAGTGCGCAGCGAGCCGGCAGGTGGCGCGCAGTGAGCCGGCAGGTGGCGCGCAGGAGCCGGGGAGTGCTCAGGCAGGTGTCGCGCGGGTGCCAGGGTGGGCCGTCGAGCCTGTGGCAGCCCGTGCAGTGAGCCGACTCCCAACCCACGCAGTGCTAGTGGGAAAAGCTACACAATATCCTCGACCGCCGAGACTTCTTCCGTCGACAGCAAGAGGACGGTGAAATCTTCGATGACTTTCTGGTGGTCATACGAGAAATCGCCCAGTTTTNTGGGGCTTAAGGGCCCTTCAACTCAATGGGTTATTTGGCGCCCATAACCTCTAGGTAAGATGGAAGCTCAAGATAAAATACAGATCAGTAACTACTACAAACGATACTGAATCTTCAAAGAAATTAATAAAAAAATTCAAAACTATACAGCCGGTTGTAGAATAACTGGGGTGAACTGTACCTTGGCGAGGAAGCCGTAAACACCTGCGATATAAGCAATTGATTCATCGTTTAGTAAATCTTTGTAATGTGTGTGTGTGTTCCTCTCCCAGCATAACGAGTGCGTAGGCCAACAAGGTGGCGGCAGGAAACTAACACGTGGGACACCAGACAGAAACTCCGCCACAGCGAGGACAACGGGGTTTGGTCTCTCGCACAAGAGCAGGTAACGGTGTGTGGCAAGGGGTTTGTGTCCGATGAAGAAGGCGGCATAACACTACCTCTTCTCTTTCTCGAACCTCTTGAAATGAGGACGGCCAACGCATGAGGGCGTGGTTTTGATAGCTTTAAGGTTTAGACGGAGCCGGCACTCTCCCACTCGTCCTGGCCACTTACTAGCGAATGTAGGATGCAAGGAGCAAAGAGGTCCTGGCCGGCAACGGTAGAAAACTGTACACTGGGCACGGTCGCACGCTTCGCAGCCTCGGTCTGCCAGCTCGTTCCCAGCGATGCCAACATGGCTCGGGATCCAACAAAAAAACAATGTTTTCCCGGCTCGGTCAATAGTCTTCCTCGGCTGGCAGGCGTACAAGGACGGCTTCGGCGAGCTGGACCTCGAGTTCTGGTGGGGTCTGGAGCACCTCTTTACAATGACTTCGCGTAAGGACCGCAACTACGTCCTTAGGATTGACCTCGAGGACTTTGAGGGCCTGAAGAGACACGCCGTCTACCAGCGTTTCCGAGTCTCGTCTGAAGGTGACGGATACCGCCTGCAGGCGCTCAACTACACAGGAGATGCAGGCGATAGTCTCAGCGTGCATAACGGCAGGAAGTTCACCACCATTGACAAAGACCAAGACAAGCTTAACAACATAAATTGCGCAAAAAAGAACAAGGGTGCCTGGTGGTATAACCATTGTTTTGCTTCCAACCTAAACGGGAAATATCTATCCACAAATTTCGAGCGAACATTGCATGGGATCAGCTGGAATGCTTGGAAAGGAAAGTCGTATTCATTGAAAACTGTGCAAATGAAGCTCAGACCGGAAACGATGCCAGTTGCCACATGAGTTAAGGAGCACAGAGGGCATGATACATTGATACAAACTCGGATTACACCGCATCCAAGATGATGCAAACTCGGCGAGAGACATGAGAGAACAAACGCGTGGAAATGCAGCAAGTGTAAATCGTATGAAGTATATATATATACATATTAGACTGTGTCGTCAGACCCGTTTTTCCGTCAGATCTTAGGGAACCGGTGATTTTATATGGCGCTTGGGGGGGGGGGGCATTGCCGCCGGGTTTTAGCGGGCCAGGGGTGGGGTCTGAGATCTGAGCTGGTCTCGCCGCGCCTGTAACCGAGATCCGGTATGTGACCATGGGCCGCTAAAATCGACTAATTGCAGTATGCGCTCGCGCGTGCCAATCTCCGGGCGAAAATATCCAGTGTGTGTGTGGGGGGGGGCTATTAACGATTTAGTGAGAGAGTTATCATTTTACTAATTGAAGAAAGCTTTGATTTTATTAATGGAATACTCTTTTCCTTTTTACCATCCACCAGCCTGTTCATCATCGGTGGATCATAGACGGGGGTTCCTGAAGTGACGCTGGCGCGAGGCGCAGGTAATAAGGCTGTGTTCTGACCGTCACATTCCCTACGGCAATCCCTCAAATCCCCGGCGGGCATTTTACTCAACCGCAGTAATTCGGCAATGTATGTACTTATACATTGATATTCCTGTTACCTCGTTGCTTCGGGAATCGGTAGAAAGCACTTTTCTACTGATTCCCCGGAATCCCCGCAGGAATTGACTGGTCAGAAGTCAGAACACAGCCTTAACCTTATGATGGACCGCGTCGCTCGGACTGCTGCGGCTGGTAGCCACTGGCACCTCTGATTGCTGCGGCTGGTAGCCACTGACCTTTGAGCCGGTCGTCACGGCGGGCCAGCTCCACCTTGTCGACGAGCGTCATCACGACGGCGGTGCGCTGCGCCTCGGACATGTCGGGCCACCGCACGTCCAGGCCCAGCTCCGACACAGTGTCGCTGTAGTGCTGTCGGCAGTCGACACGTAAGCACGCGTCGTACACGCACACACGCACTCATGCACCCACGTACAGCACATACATGTACAGTGCACACAAACACAAACACAAACACAAACAGAGTACGCAAACTGAGGTCATAATGAAGGCAGAGCAGCGCGCTGGTTCGACTGTGCACGTCAGTCATAGTACAGACGGTACAGACGGTACAGACGGAAATCAGAGTCGCAGTCTGAGGAAGCGGCTGAGGTGACGCCAAAACTTGCGGACGCCGGCAAATACCTTCCATTTGTTTAAACTCTGGGCCCCGTGACATAATTCACCATTGACCAACAGGCGGTGCATCCCAGCCATAGGTGACATCACGGGGCAGCAGCAGACGAGGTCTGGACGAGTGGCCGGTGACGGGGCGGCAAGTCAGTGGTGGTGACCTGGTACCGGAGCAGCACACCAGTGGTGGTGACCCGGTACCGGAGCAGCACACCAGTGGTGGTGACCTGGTGCCGCGGCGGCGGATCAGTGATGGTGACCTGGTGTCGGGGCGGCGGGTCAGTGATGGTGACCTGGTGTCGGGGCGGCGGGTCAGTGATGGTNCCTCCTGTATGCCTGGGAATCTACGTTTAGCCATACTCTACCGTCTGCTCTGCACCGGAACAAGCTGGCACAGTGCAACAAACATTGTGAGTGTGTCTATCGTGCCAATGCATCGAGACTCACTCGTTATCTCGTCTCCTGACGGTCGTCCGCGTGCTGGTTTGCTGTCGCCCCACTGCTCCGCACACCGTGGCCCGGTGCAGGACGTGATCGCCAAATGGTGCACCTGCAAGTTGCTCCCGTGCAACGGGGCGGGCCGGGTCGACAGCGCTCTCTACACGCGGCGGCCTGGCCCGTCCCAGGCCTGGCCGCCCTGGCTGCGGCAAGGGCTCCGGGAAGCCGCACCGAACCTCAACCCCGGGCGAAACAGCTGACGCGGTCACACGCCAGCTGTTGCCCGGACCCTGCCAGCTACCGTCATCCGACCCGGACCACGCCCTGGACCGCGCGGCCGCCGCAGCAGACACACCGCGGCCGGCGCTCCCTACATCGGCAGCGTGGATCCGGGGCGGCAGGCCTGGTCCGGCGGGAGCGGCAACTTTTCTGATTGTTCGCTGAACAATCCAGTCGGTTAAGCCTAGAGCCGTTGAGTTTCTCGTGAGTCCAGTTTTCCGTTACGATATCTGCAAATGCTGTGGTGAGACTTGGCTCAAGCCCCACGTGCCAAATCTCTTGCTTGTGTTTGCCGGGCTACTCCCTGCATCGCTCGCGACCGCAGTTTTCACCAAAAGGGGTACGGTGGAGTCGCAGTGCTCTCCCGCGACGCATCAAGGTGAAGAAGATCGGTGTCCCTGCCTCCGCAAACAACTAAGTAGACTCGAGTCGCTGTGGAACTTGTTTCCAATGGGACGCAGCAAAGTAGTGACGGCGCCGTTTTCGCCAGCCCAGGAACACTTCCTGTGCCCTGGATGCCGACTTTGACGATCTCGAGTGGCATATCAGCATGTGGATTTTAAACTAGTCCATTGTGCCGTTGTGATTACGGGTGACTGAACTGCAATATGTTAGGCGACGGTGACTCTCCTGCACGTCGCAGACTGACCGCATTTTTTATCTGCTAACTCACTACCAACGTCACTGAACCAACTTTCTGTCAGGCTCACTTTTAGACGTTTTTATTATCAACCGTGATCTTTGTCATCGAACTGGAATCGTCACTGCCATTTTAGCCCTGCATAAGTTATCAGGATGTCTTTTACACTACCTACCCCGCTATATACGCTACTGTCGTACGTGCTCGAGTTGTTTGCGCCGCATTGACACGATGCCTACCATCGAGATCTGGCTGCGACCGATTGGTCTGCTGTGCTCGCCGCTGACTCCTGTTTTGTTGTAAAGTGGGGCTGTTCTCCGGCCGGGTGCGGCTAGTTTCGATAAGACATGCCCTTTTAGAGATATTAGGCTCAGGAACCCGGTGGCTCCGCCTGTATCCGACCAGACTCATGACCTGATTGTCCCGTAGAGGCGTGGCTCTTGCGGACGCGTTTGCTGGCCACGCTCCGCGAGTACCGCCCAGCTCAATCGGGAGCGTGCCGGCGGCGAGGGAGAGGGCGCGCGACAACAGGCGCGTATGCACCGACAGGATCCGTGACGATGGACCTAGCGCCCTCTGGCGACACATGCGTCACATCATCAACACTGATAAGCGACCAAGCCGGGGCGTGCTTTCTTTCTTCTGTCACACCCAACGTCATGAATGATTATTTTGTCGGCGTGGGCCCGCGGGTGGTCCGCCGAAGGTGGTCCGCGCTCGTGCCGCCCCGGGGTGCCGGTGCGGCTGCCGCGCGTGGGCGCCCTGCGGCCCTTTTACCTGCAAACCATCAACCTCAGTCATTTACACCTCAATCATTTTTAACGTGCGCAACACATCTGCTTGTGGCACCGACGGTCTTTGCATTGAATTTTTAAATTTCATTGACATCATCGGCCCTCTTTTTATTGCACATCATCAACTTAGCAATCACTTTTAACGAGTCGCCTGCAGTCTGGAAGCATGCCCTGGTAACCCGATACACAAGCGGGGATCCTGACAATCCTTCCAACTTCCGTCCCATTTCAATCCTTCCTGTCATGGCGAAGTAGTGGAGAAGGTGGGTACAGCACCAGCTCCACCACTACCTCGCATCCAACCATCTCCTCTCCCCATCCCAGCACGGTTTCAGGCCCCGACACTCTATCGAGACAGCCCTAATGAACATCTCAAGACCCGCGTGTTTTTCCGCCATGGATCAAAGTTCAAATTCCTTCTCCTTTCTTATCGATTTGAGTCCGACTGCTTCGATGTCATCGATAATGCTAATTTGGTAGAAAAAACTGCAGTCTTCACTGCAATCGACACTTCCGGTTTTCTGACTACCTGTCCGGCCATACGCAAGAGCGTCAGTCTCTCTTCCAACTTTGATATTCAGCATCTCGTCAATCACTCAGAGTGTTTTTTTCAAGGCTCTTCTCTCCGGCCCACTAACATCTTTACTATATTTGCAAATGACCTTAGCCTGCATGCCGCGGCGCTTTTGATCACGCAAATACGCCGACGACACCCAGGTTTCTCGTCTCCTGGCCCAAAATCCCGCCCTTCCGGCTCTGATTCGGTGACATGGAAAGCAGCCTTATCCTCCCTGGACGCGTATTTTTCGGTCAAATGGGTTTAAAGTAAAAACGAAACAAAGTTTTGAGCTTCTCCCTATCGGGCAACCCGGCAAAACCTACGCAACATGCCTCGTTCACAGTTAATATTTCGCAACACGGATCTCTCCCCGGTAAGACTAAAAATCTCGGTATCACTTTCGACCGCTACTTTCTTGGGATTTACACGTTGAGCAAGCTGTCTGCGGAAGTGTGTTGGCATCCTGACCGCCATCTCTCACCTACGTCACTACTCTACCACCCCGGCTCTCTAAACCACGCCTCGTCTCGGCCTTGGTCTTCTCGCACATCCACTACGGACCTGGCAGTTTACGGTAACGGTTCTGCAAAAAATCTGACTATCATCCCAAAAGATATTCAACTTTGGCGGCTCGCATTTAATTTCTGGAAAGCGCGTAAAATTCGATCACATTCTCGCGTGCTGAGAAGACCTGGGCTGGCTGGATTCCCGGACTTGGTCGTCCCACCACACGCTGACACTCCTAACCAAGGTCCCGACGCACTGGGCAAGCCCTGAGTCTCTGGCCGCTCCAGTTCTGCCACGAACCGCGAGCGACCCAACCAACGTGCGTAGCAACCGCAGAGACGCCTTGCTGGTCCTCCCCAACATACGCGGGCTCAGCAGCGGGAAAGGCAATTCCGTGCATCGAGCCGCTGCCACGCAGTTATAAACTTGCTGCCTACCTGAGTTACTATCATGCTATCCCAATGTTTAAGCGTGCATGAAGAGGCGACTGGGCGTCCTGGTGAGATGACGATCGGCCCCTGATGGGCTGATTACTGATGTGATGGGCAGAATGTGATAACCAATGTTCATTGTTTCATTTTATCTTTTAACTGTACTGTATGCTTGTAATTTTACCCATTCAACGCCATCATTGTGTGACTTGTGCGGAATAGCCTCTTTGGCTCGGCATGTATAGAGGACGGCTACTACGAATGTCAATAAATAAATAAATAATAAATAGGCAAAGGGTGGAAAATTCCATTTCCAGTGGAAAGTTTCCACAGAAGCTAACTCACCTGGCTACGAAGCTTGATTCGCAAGGTGCAGCCACTGCGTAGCCGACAGCGCCAAGCAACGAATGCAATAACGGACAACATTGCATCATGATGTGGTGTGCAGCCACTGCGTAGTGCGTACTGGACAGTGCTACGCCTCGGCTGGAGCATAGTAAAGCCATGCACCATAATCGTTCAGGTAACCAGGAAGCGCTGCACTTTAACGTCGCAGTGCTAATATATTGATCCTGGCTCGGCGGAGCACTACGTTGTTTCAGGTTGAGCGACTACGTGTCGTTTGGACAGGAGCACCGGCCGTGATTGAGGTTTGGAGACGCACCAGCACCACTATCATGTGCCGTGGGTTGTTGATGTTATTGTGCGTTGGCAGGGGATGTTCACCAAGCAGATGGTGATTAGCAGCGTAGATGAGATGAGAGTCTAGCGCAACTCGCAATCTGCAGACGCTGAACAGTTTCGTATTCGTCCATGCCAATGTTTCACCTTTGTGAAAAGTGTGTTAACCTCGACAGTTTGTTACTATTTAATGATGATGATGATGAGGCTTAACCCGCGAGTCACTGGGGGAGGCTTTTTTAGCCCCCCCCTCACCTGAGACGACACTTTCTGGCAGCTACGCCTCAGCCCGACTAAACTACTGCGCATTTACCGTATCTACCATGCCATTGCCTTGCACAGTTTGTCTTCGTTTGTTTGTTTGGCATTGTGTGATCCTTTTTATATGTGGGGTTGTAATAGCCACAATCTGATTGTGGATGGCTCCAATAAACGGCTGTCCGTTTGTCTGAGGAATATTGAGAAAATATCACGAAATAATGCAACTATCGACGCCAAATTTGATGTACCAGTTCGAACAACATTTGTTTCACCTTCTGTGCGTTTGTTTTAATTTCGTCAGAATTTCATTGAAAAGAGGCATCGGTATGGCTCAAATGAACATTGGTAGGGTCTGGGCTCTACCACGCCTACAGAAAACGACGCCCCTGTGCGCTCTCATTCCTTATTTGTATTGCGAGTTGCGACGCTCCAATGTAAGTGTGTAAACAGGTGCAACAAACACATTAGGAAACAACACTATTTTAATAAATCGGTTTAAATTGTGAAGGGTGGGGTAATGACCGCCTTTGACTGCTGAAAAGGGGTAGTTGCGTCGGGAGGGCTGGGAACCACTGCTCTACTATATCAATCACGGAATTTACTCGCCGACGGTCGTGACACGGTTTTCGGAGGCCGCACTGGCGGAACTAACGGAGCGATCCGCACGAAACTTGGCCACCGACTCTGGCCGGCTGCCAAGTGAGTCGTGGGTGCATGTGTTGCACGTACGATATCTGTTGTGCTCGTGACGGGTGCGCGTCTGTGCGTGTTTGGCCTGCGGCCGACGGCGTAAAAAAGCGTGTGCCGAAGACTCAGAAAATTACTGGATTTTTACCCGAAACTGATCACCATTTGACGCGCAAGTTTGCATCTTGGTTTGATTGCAAAGTGTAAGGCTGAAGATTGATAAATAATAGTGTTCTATATTTGTGGCTTCGTGGGAAACATAGCCCAGTATCTGTTATTCAAGTCTTGCATATCATGTAGCCTGAAGTGCATTCATATTTACGGGAAGATTTCAACACGGAATGGACATACAATATACCTCAAGAAAAAGGGATACATATCTCTCGGACCGATACAAGGAGATGGAATGGGTAGTCACCTGCAAGCGGAACCAAAACAGCAAGTATTGATTTGCAGATGAGACAAGTTTCAAACATATAGGAACAAAACAATCCGACAAACGCGTTTCGACATAACGTATCGGTCAAATTCACAAAGATTGCAAGATATGCCAAATGGGCAAAATAAACGGCAGCATTCGGAATTAAATAGGAAACGGTTCGCTAGGATGTCATCAATATTTTGCATACACGTATTTATGTATTTGTCTATACGATTTGTACAAGGCGGTACCTTATGAAATGTGTCACATGATTATTTTATTTAGAAATCAAGACGATGAAGCTGCGATGTGTTCCTTGGCATATCTTGCAATCTTTGTGAATTTGACCGATACTGACGACGACTTTATGTCGAAACGCCGTTTGTCGGATTGGTTTTTGGTTCCTATATGTTTGAAAGTAAAGTAATTGAATTATCGTTGCCTGAGCTAAGGCCATTATTAACATCAAATGTATGACTTAACTATATTTACCTAAGTTATATATTTGCCAATTATATATATAGCAGCAGAGTGAAGGTAGAACATGGGATTATATATATATATATATATATATATATAAAAACACACACACACACACACACACACACACACAATGACGGACAAATGTATGCCTGGCAAAGAGTACAAGTGGACCGTTTGACTACATCAGTGCATCGCCAGCATGGAGCCGCGTTACCTGGGGAGCTCAGTACACAAACAGTGCGTTTCAGGCCGGCACCGCCCGTGCAGCGACGGAAGTTGTTAACTGACCACCGTCCGAGCAGCACACATCCGTCCGCCCTCCTCCGCCACAACTATGAAGCTGGCCGTCATTCTCACCGTCCTGCTGAGTCTGGCCTCCACCGGACACGCACTCCAGTGCTACGCCTGCAAGAGCAAGTCAGAGATCACGGGCACCGGCGTGTGCAACAAAACCATCGCCCTGCTCAACAGCGCCCTTCCCTGCACCGATTTCAACCCCGACGAACCAGCCGACAAGTTCAAGAAGACGTGCCCGGTTTTCCCGGCCTCCACCCAAGCGGGTCATATAGGTCACCGACACAAAGGCTGTATGAAGGTCACCGACAAGAACGACGCCCATAACCAGATGCGGGGCTGCGTCGGAGTCCAATACGACAAGTGCGACGCGGAGAAGAGCGTCTGCTACTGCAAATCTGACCTGTGCAACGGCTCCGGACGTGGCTGGCCGTCTGCCGTGCTGCTTCTGGCCGTGCTGACCGCTGCTGTGCTCGGAGCTCGTCACTAAGCACTCAGCCGACACACCTTCTGGTGATTCCCGACTCGCTACACTCGGGTAAGCCAGCTCCAGAAGTCAAACGCCTCATGTGTGGTGGTAGTTTTACCATTGGCGACTTTTCGAAGCGTTGACTCGGGATTTAGCTTGTTCTACGCGCCCGATTAGGGGTGAAGTGATGACGAATTTGGGGCGATGTATCCCTTAACCGCATCACTCGTTGCTCTTTGTCGGTGTCCGGTCTTGTAATAGCTTATTGACTTATTACTTGGGGATGTTTAAGTGAAGTTGTCTAAATGAGTAAATGTGTCTTTGTATATTTTCAAAGTATTTGTATATTTTCGAAGTATTTGTATATTTTCGAAGTCGGTATGTTGTTTGATTGCTATTTCGCTATGTTAGCGAGCTAAAACGGCAAGGTTGTGATGGCTTTATGCAAATAAACGTGTTTCCTTTATGGTGAGTTTATAAACTCAATGATTCACATACTGAGAACACCGTCGTATATCGCATTATTGCTCACTGAAAAACACTCGGGAAGTGTACACATTGACACAGACCATGATTTAGGCTCGCACTGACCAGTGACCACACACAACAAGGCACACAACCACACACAACACAACGAGTTGAATGAATTAGCATAGGTGCATTAAATAATCACAGGCGAAATTGTATTACCATAAGATACATTTGGTGTGAATTTAAACAAAATTTAAGGGTACGTCAAAAATCCGAATTTTAGTTTGACCACCTCTATTGGGCAAACAGTTTCAATTACCGGGCAAATATTTCACAGGTGACATTGTCTCACCATAGGGTATATTTGGTATGATTTTGAAAACATTTAAGGGTACCTGCGCCGAAAATGAATTTTACTTTGACCACCTCTATTAGTCAAACAGTTTCAAGTACCTGGTCAATATTTCGAAGGAGAGACCCTCTCACCAAAGGGTACGTTTGGTGTGAGTTACAGAAATTGAAGGTGTTACCGCCACAAGCGTTTTATGTTGCTGTCGGAGGGAGGAACTGATTGCACGTTAACCACGTACTTGAAGAAATTATTGCCCAAATGTTAATTTTGCATTCAGGCATTGTGTGAATTTGAGCCCGACCGAATGCAACTTTTTTTACGTTTTAAAAAATGTTTTTATTATGGTTGAAATCTCAAGATTGCAAATAATGTGACAATGAAAGTAAAGCAACCATTTTGTTAAGAATGAGTCTCAGCCTAGACGGCCGTAACAGTAAAACAAGCGCCCTTTTCGTCTGAGACGAAGATTGTGTCAGTGAATTCAGTAGTGCCAGTCTGGTTTTGATTCTTTACGAGTTAATCAATAAGAGATCATAATGAGGCATTTGTAATGTAAAACATGTATTTTGATGCCCTCAGTCTCTTGCCTAAAGTCAACTAAGATTCGACTATCTGTCTTTCAGAGATAGTACTTGGATTTCATATTTATGAAAGATAGACCGTAACACTTGTAACAGCTAACATATTAAAGCGTAACTTTAAACGACCGTCTCAGCAGTTCAACATATAGTGTGATTTATCGCAGCAGTATTCATCTATATGAAGCACAATGACGGCCAGATGATGACAAACGAAGCCCGCCAGAGCCAACTGACAGTAGAAAAAGGCGTCGTTGATTGCTGCTGAAATGAAAAAAAGGAATCTAGCTCACCTACGAAACTACAGGAGGGGAGATGAGCTGCTTTAAGACGACAGTGATCATGCGCACCAGAGAGGACAGAGTCTGTGCTTGAAAAAACATTCGTCATGGAAACATCAACATTAACTTTCTACAAATACAAAAGAAGATATTCCAAATTCCTCTTCTTTCTGTTGGAAGAACTAGAGGAGGCATACCAGGACCTAGAAAAAAGAAGTTTTAACCGAGTGAACATCATGAGAGCTCAACTGGAAGCAGTTGAGAAGAAGATGGCGGTAACTCAGTCATGAGAAAACGCCAAGCAAAAACAGAGAGCTGAGAGGAACCCCGAAGACGGAAAGAGTGCTAGTATCCGTTGGGAGCAGCGACAAGCTCAGTTAGGGGCAAGATTCTAGAGAAGAAAATTGATGACGAAAGACCAACAAAGCTAAAGGCGACATTTGAACTTGCTGCTCTCAGACGACGGACGGAGCTGGAGAAAACGGCAACAGTCTGCAGTGGGAACATAGAAGAAACTCGAGCTTCAAACTCAGTAAGAACATTCGAAAGTTCAATTCTAAGTGCGCAAGACACAGGCCACCTTGGACGCCATAGACGGGAGATGAACAGATCAGATGGTGTCAATGCTTTGCCCAGCAAATACGCTGATACCGTCAAAATCCCTGGCTGACCGAAGACCAACATAGAAGAAATACAAGGAATGAAACGAGACCAATCAATGGATTCGGTTCACCACGGCAACAGCTATCGGCACCGGCTCGAGTCGGTTGAACAGCACCCAGACCAAGCCAGCAGACAGATCAGTGACCGATATACTCGCAAGTCTGTCCACAGCTGTTACAGAACAGTTGAAGTAAAGCGACTACCTGCTCTCGAACCTAAAAGTATTCACCGGCGAAATCGAAGAATTTCTTCGCATTGAGTTGACATCATTCGAATGTGCTACATCGAAGCCCGGACCGGGAGCTCCCTCGAAAAGACTGCACATCTGAGTGTGTACACGGGAGGCGATGCACACCGAGCGATACAAGGTCTACACTGCTGAAATGACCAACGCTAACGAACAAGCGAAGCAAAGCTGCGGGATCTTAGGCAACGACTCTTCTGACGGCGAACGCATATAAGCAACGTCTGCGAGCTGGCCAGCGATCCGACCTGGAGATGGCAAAGCTCTCTTGAAACTGGCAAGACTTTTGAATTGTTTGCCAAGCTGCAGCTCAGCTGAAACAGTGCTACAGAAAGCCTTGGTGATCCACAGAAGTAAGTCAACTGTTGAGAAACTTGGCCGAAGTATATCTTTTGATAGATGGAAGCGGTTGGTTAGATGAGCGGATCTATGAACCGCGAGCTGCGTGTAAATCGGGTACCCCGTTCCTTCCCTGAGCTGTTTCTTTCATCAAAAAAAAGGAAAAGCCAGGGTTGAACGACCAGTGGATATGCAGCTAGACAGAACAAAATCCAGCTTAAATGATCGAACCTTTCAGAAGAAATGCAGACAGAAACAGAGCAGTAGCGTTGGTCTTCCTCCACGGCACTCGCCCTGAAAGACGAAGTGGAGCTCGTGAGCACGGAAACTTCGCTCTTCTTTGAAAGTTTTTGCGAAGGAATGATATTGTGTTCTGAAAAAACACACCTATTCGGAACTGTTCCGAGATTGCAGACATGACACCCGGAGAACGGCACGAGATAGTAGAAGAATTCAGGTGTTCAGCGAATAGCCCTGCAGTGACACTTTTGGCGGAAATGTCGGAGTAAAGCCACGTGCAGTAAGTGTGCTCGCCAACACCCCACTCTATTGCATTGGATGGGACTGGGGACCATTAGAATCCCTGAGAAGAAGCGCAGAAAAAATGACGCCAACAGCAAACGAATTATAGTCGGTGACCTCGTGGTAGTCGTAGACACACCCCCCGATCCCGGTGGTCACTGGCTCGCGGTGTGACTGGAACACATACCCCAGTCATGACGGACTGGTGAGAAAAAGTGCGAGTCCAGATGGCGAGTCGGCGTAATGAATCGCTCCACAGTGCATCGCCTTCATCCACGTTGATGAGGCAGGGTATGTCCCGGTCAGAGGCCTTGAGCTGTGTCAGCGAAACGATACTGTTGACCACTGATGAGAGTGGGTGATTCCCCGGTCAGAGCAGCCTTAAGCTGTGTATCGGTGACATATCACTGCCTCTGATGAGCAGGTGATTCCCGTTCAGGGAGTGTACATGATGTCTGAATTAAGCTTAAAAAGATAGCTCACAATGTTTTGTTTGGATATAGAAAATGATGTCACATCTCATCTAGTGTCTGAGAAGGACAATTATGCTGCCCAACGGTATCATGTATATATGTTGATTTGAATTGAATATCGAATCTGTTATGCGGTGTGTATCGCACTAAAATAGGTGTTTATAGTGTTAAAGACTGTTAAAAAATTGTTAAATTTTTAGAGCCATGTTACCGCCAGCAGGCGGTTTTATGTTCTGTCGGGAGAAAGACTGAGTGTGCAACGTAAACCACTGCTTGAAGAAATGTATTGCCAAATGTAATTTTGGCATCAGGCATTGTTGGAATGTGAGCCGACGAATGCAACTGTTTTACGTTTAAAAACCGTTGTATTATTGGTGTAAATCTCCAAAATGTGCAAATTATGTGACATTGAATAAAGCACCATTTTGTAAGAATGAGTCTCGCCTAGAGGCCGTAACAAAGGAGACGTCGAAAATCTTAATTTAACTTTGACCACCTCTATTGGCCAAACGGTTTTGCTTACCAAACAAATATTTGGCATGTGAAATCCTCTTACTATAAAGTACATTTGGTGTGCGTTTGAATGAAATTGAAGGGTACGCTTATCCGGTTTTGAAGTATTTGACCACATCTATTTGCCGAACGGTTTCGATTACCAGAACAATATTTCACGGTTGAGATCCTCTTACCATAGGGTACATTTGGTTGAGATCCTTTCACCATAGGGTACATTTGTCGTGAGTTTTAATCAAATTGAAGGGCACGCTGAAAATCCGAATTTTTATTTGACCACCTCTATTGGCCAAACGGTTTCGAATTGTCTGGCCAATACTTCACAGGTGATATCGTCTCACCATTGGGTACATTTGGTGTGAGCTTGAACGTATTTGAAGAGTACGCCGAAAATCCGAATTATTTTAATTTGACCACCTCTATTGGCTAAATGGTTCCGCTTAACAGGCCAAAACTTCGCAGGTGAGATCATCTCACCATAGGGTACATTGGTGAGTTTAAGCGAAATTGAACGGTACGCCGAAAATCAGTATTTGTACTTGACCGCCTGTCGGCCAAACTAAACTTTGACCATCTCTAAGGCAAAAAACCGTTTCGATCACCGGGCCAATATTTTACAGGTGAGATTGTCTCACCATAGGGTTAATTTGGTGTGATTTTGAACAACATTAAAGGGTACGCTGAAAACCCTATTTTTACTTTGACCACCTCTAGTGGCCAAACGGTTTCTGTTACCCGGCCAATACTTGGCAGGTACGATCCTCTCACCATAGGGTACATTTGGCGTGAGTTTGAACGACATTGAAGGGTACGCCGAAAAAAAAAACGAATTTTAGCCTAAAATTCGTTTTTTTTTTCTCAAACGGTTTGACCATCTCTATTAGCCAAGTGGTTTCGATTACCGGGCCAACATTTCACATGGTAACATTCTCTCTCACTATAGAGTATATTTGGTGTGAGTTTGAACGAAATTGAAGGGTACACCAAAAATCAGAATTTTTATTTTTACCATCTCTATCGGCCAAACGGTTTTGATTACCAGGCCAATACTTCACAGGTGAGATCATCTTGCCTTACCATACATTTGGTGTGAGATGGAAGGATATTGAAGGGTACGCGAATCCGCTGATGATTCCGTATACGAATACATTTATATTTGCATGGACGCCCGTTACTAAGCTTTCGTTTCGTTGCAATGCCAAATATGTTCTTTTATAATTTACAAGGTCACGGCGATGACCTGAGGTCACTAGTTTTTAAACGGAATTTGAAATCGTTTACGCTGAATCGATTAATGCTTGTTGCAAGCAAATCGGTAAAGCCGTTCCCGAGATTTTGGTTTGCTTCACAAACTGCTGTGTATTAGTGTTGTCCTTATCAGCTGTATGTACAGCGCCATTTGTGACGCATCAGAGACGTGCAATCAGTCTTGCTACTCTGAACTCTGAAGGTGGCTAAGGAAGCAACTCGGCTCAGTGGTAGGATACTTGCCTTCTGTGCCGGGGACCGGGGTTCAAACTTCTCGGCAGGCCCTTTGAAAAAGCCTGCCTGGCTCACAATGCCCCTCGAAACAGGGTAAGGGTTCGAATAGGTACCTTGGTCCCAAGAGGATGCGGTGCCTGGTCCACAAACATGGGTGTAGGAGCGGACAAAATATCGGTGAAGGATGGCATTGCTGAGGCACTGGTATAGATAATCTGACCATTAATGGTGAACATATACCAATCTGAAACATTGGTGAAGAGATACGTTGCTACACCCATGTCTACAGACCACAAACCAAATTAACCCAAGCGGAATGTGGCTATCACAGCCAGTGTTTCACGTTTGTGGGTAAACCTTTGGAATATACATAAATAATTAAATATCAATCATTGTCGGTCAAACCTACGAAAATCCCACGGCTTTTTAGATGTCACAAAATTTGAAGTCATTAGTCACTACCTCTACACAATTTTTTGCTCACTATGCATCTTTGGTATGTACCTATTGGTCGAGCATGCGTTATACTCGCGTGTTTAGGAATCCCAACCGGTAATCCTTCAGCAACGCACCTACCAAANGGGGGGTCAGTAATATATGGTAGGGTCGGGTTTTCAGAGAATCTCATTCTATCTAGTGTGAAATTTATTTCGCCTCAGGGGGGGGGGGGGCATGGCCCCCGTACCCCCCCGCCTTGGCTACTACCGGGACTGATCAAGGTGTATGACGCTAACTCGCTTTTAAGAATAAGCTTGCTCGGGTTCAATATTTTTTTCTGTCTCTCCAATGACTTAGGGTATCGATCAGTTATGATGCTTAGTAGAACGAGCAGGTTTGTGTGGTTATGTGAGCGGGGGTGACCTAAACATTCATGATTCAGTCTTTTCAGCTATTGTGTGTCGCCTTCCGTTCGTCGGTAGGCTCAGCGGGCCGGAAAACTGCTCTCGGGTAGTGTTAGCATATTCTCTCAAGAGATGGCTGGATCGGTAGCCACAAGATCGCTGGAAATCAACAAGCTTCTTAGTCGCAGTTTATGTATGGGTGCCATGAAATTTTTGCACCGTTGGTCAAGTTAACATATGAGAATCCAACAAAAAATAATAGAAAATCAGCCATCAATTCTTCATCATAAAACTACAATTTTGGCAAAAAATCGCAAAAGTGGAACGAACAAATCGAAGCCGACGGCGACCTCTAAACTTAGTTTTAAAAATCTGCAAAAAATCATGCAATTTTGTAATGATATAGCGCAAAAAAATCACTCTTCAATTAGAAAATCTTTTGGTCGACCCGCCCTACAGTGCGCAACAAGCTCCGCTTAGCAAGGGCCCTGGTCTCGGAAATCCATTCATTCAAAAGGTTAGGACTAAATTCATTAAACAAATTATAAGTCTCAGTTTTAAGTTTCAGGTCAACGGGTGACATTCCGGGTCAAGTGAATGGTCCAAAATCGACCACGTCCAAAATAACGATTTTGCTCTGTCCGTCGCACTGAACTCTATATAGATGGAAGGCGCATTGGGCGGCAGACTGGTCTAATGACGGTGGCCATATTGGTACTCACAAGAGCAGTCGGCGGCCTGTGTTAAAGGATTGGCGGGTGGGCACCCCGGCTGACATTTAACAATATATTGAGCGAAATACTAACCGTGAAGCAATATGACTACCACCACAATGTTCCAAATTTAATGCAGAATGATTCTAGGATTTTTTATTTTTTTTTGCACGAAAAATATTTTCGTCTAGAACTATTCTGCATTCAGTTTAAACATTGTGGTGGTAGTCATATTGCTCTACGGCTAGTAGTTCACTCAATATATTGTAAAATGTCAGCCTGGGTGCCCGCCCGTCTATTCTTTAACACAGGCTGCCGACTGCTCATGTGATTACTAATATGGCCGCCGTCATTAGACAACTCAGCCAATGGGGTCGCAGAGGCATAGCCACCCTGTGGTCCGTCGTCATGATTAAAGATATAAAATAAAATGATTTTGATAGCGTCACGTTGTTGGTCGTTGAATTAGCTATCTGACCATATATCGATTTTTATGTCTGGGTTAGTTGATAACCTCTTAGGTCACGGAAGTCGTCACCATGGATGAAAATTGCTATGGTTGATTAGCATTAGCAATCTCGATCCGATCACGTTCACAATAGCGATCACAAGACCTCAGAATTAGAAATAAATAATTGTTAATACAAAGACATGTTCCTAGAATAGTGTTGTTTCAGAAATACAAAAAGTATTTATTTAGTTATAACTGGTCAAAAAAGTAAAAAAAGTGAATTACAAAAGTACGTCATGAGTTTTTTATACTTAGTGAGCCATCATGTCCGTCAAAATGCCAGATATTGCTTTCAAATTGTGTTGGAATATTTTCCATACTCTGTTCTCTCACGTATATTCCCGTTTTATAACATCTTTTAAAAATTTGATTTTGTATGATTGAAACAGAATGATCTTGGGTAAAAAATAAAAATTTGATTACCATTTGGAAGACAATGTATTTTACATCTTTGACGTTTTTTGTTTGAACTCTGCTGCAAACTCTATTTTCTGCGTTAAAAAATCATTTTTCATTGGCATGAGTCACTAAAACGTAATAATTCACTGAACTTCTTATCATTTTAAAAAATTTTATATCATACGTAAATCTGTTTAACACAGATTACTGAATATTCGCAATCGCAGCATGTCGTAAGCAGTTATACAACTACAAATAGCAGTGTGTGAGGGTCGCGTTGGGACCCCACCCTAGCCGAGGCTTGAACCACGGGATGGGAGACTGGCAGTTAGCAACACCACACTAAAGCCGAGATGGAGACTGCATAGCTCTCTCACAAGACCGCACCAGGATGGAACGACTGCAGGGCACCACACCAACACTACACCACGGATCAGATGCCGACGGACATCCACACTAACCACGATTGGAACTGCAGGGGCACATCCAAACTAACACCCCACGGATGGAGGGACTGCGAGGCACATACAACACCTTAAACCACGGGATGAGGCTGCAGTTTAGCACCAACACACCACTAAACACCGGGGATGAGAACTACAGTAGCACATCCAACACTAGCACCACGGGATGGAGACTGCAGTAGCACATCCAACACTAACACCACGGGATTGATGCTGCAGGGGCACACACAACACTAGCACCAAGTGCTGGAGACTGCAGAAGCCTACATAACAGTAACACCACGGGATGAAGACTGCAGTAGAACATTCAGCACAGTAGCAACACGTGATGGGGATTGCAGTAGAACATACAGCGCTATCACAACAGGATGGGGACTGCAGTAGCGTACACAACAGTATCCCTACGGGTGTAGATAACAGTAGCTCACACAACAGTAACGTCACGGGCTGGAGACTGCAGTAGCGCACAGCACAGTAGCACCAAGTACTGCAGACTTCAGTAGCACACACACATACACACACACACACACACACACACACACACACACACACACACACACCAGTAGCACCACGGGATTGGGACTACAGTAGCACACGCATCAATAACATAAAGTGTTGGAGACCTCAGTAGCACACTCAACACTAACACCAGGTGCTGGATACTACAGTAGCTTGAACAACAGTAACACCAGGTGCTGGATACTACAGTAGCTTGACAACCAGTAAACAGGGCTGAGACTACAGTTATTACTTAACAAGAACACCAGGTGCTGGCTACCTACAGTAGCCTTGACAACAAGCAAACCAGGTGCCTGGATATCAGTAGCTTGTGAACAACAGCACACAGGTGCGGATATACAGCAGTAGCTTTGAACAACAGCAACACCCAGCTGTGGATACTACAGTTAGCTTGAACAACAGCAACACAGGAGCTGAATACAGGACGCGCACAACATGCAACACCAGGTGCTGGTTACTACAGTAGATGAACACAAGCACACCAGTCTGGCTTACTCAGTAGCTGTTGAACAAACCAGCAACACCAAAAGGGTGGCTACTACAGTATACTTGAACCGAACAGCAACACAGGTTGGCACTACAGAGCCTTGAACAACAAAACACCAGGGTGATACTACAGTAGCATTTGAACTACAGCAACACCAGGTGCTGGATATACAGATAGCTGAACAACAGCAACACCAGGTTTGCTCTGGATACTACGAGTAGCTTGAACACAGCAGAGCACCAGTGCTGGATACTACAGTAGCTTTGAACAACAGCAACCCAAGTGCTGGAATACACAGTTAGCCTTGAACACAGCACCACAGGGGCATGGCCAGCGGTAACTCTTACAGCTTCCCCGTCTTTTTGATCTGTAATTTTGACCTTTGGAAGACGACGTCTATAAGCAAATAAAATCAGATTCGTGTTTCTGATGTCTTAATTGACCATATAGTGTTATTGTTATATAATCAGAGTCGGCTACGTCGATAGTCACTGAATATTGGTCGCTTGACTTACACGACATTACGAACATAACAAAAAGGAAGCAGAAGACACAAAAAACCAAACAAAAAAACCCCACCCCCAAGGGTGTGGATACTACAGTTATTTAGCATGAACAACGCAACCAGGTGCGATACTACAAGTACCTTGAACAACAGCAACACCAGGTGCTGGATACTAACGTAGCTGAACAACAGTAACACCACGGGGATTCGAGGCTGATTGTAGAAAGCACACACAACACACAACACCAACACACCACACACACACAACACGACACACACAACACACACACACAACACACACACACACACACACACACACACACACACACACACACACACACACACACACACACAACATAAGCACCACGGAATGGAGACTGCAGTAGCACATACAACAGTAACACCGAGTGTTGGAGACTTTATAAGCGTGCACCAAAAAAGCACCAAGGTAAAGGTAATATCACCAGAAATTTTACCTGTTAACAGTTAAGCAGTGCAAGGGCTGTACCTAATGAGACATGGAAGCGTTTCGTTTACATTAGGTACAACCTACAAACTACAACAGGAATCTCCTTAGAAGTTCAGGGAGGGGGAGGGTCTGAGCTAGGAATAATCGCTCAAATTACCATCAAAATATACAAAAATACATATTTCTCCCCGGATTCGACCCACTTCCTCCTCAAAGTTAGGGGGATGAGACCCCTTCAACTGGATAGGTAACTACGCCCCTGAACTACAACCTACAGCCTACAACCTATCATCCACTATATAAAATACGGAATTTACACGCCGACGGTTGTGACACGGTTTCCGGGGGCTGCACTGGCGTAACTAACGAAGCGATCCGCACGAAATTTGGCGATCGACTCTGGCCGGCTGACAAGTGTGTCGTGTGTGCATGTGTTGCACGTGCGACGTCTGTTGCGCTCGTGACGGACGCGTCTTTGCGTTTTTGGCCTGCGGCCGCACGCGCCGGCGTAAAAAAATAGCGCGTGCCGAAGACTCAGCAATCACTTGATTTTTTACCAGAAACTGATCAACATTTGACGCGAAGTTTCCATCTCGTCGAGTGCAAAGCTTAAGGGAATATAGCACCTTGGGGAAAAAGTATGTAGAATGATGGAGAAGAATGCCCTTGATTTACGGTCCTTGCATTCATTTTTGCGAAAAAAAGTCAGCATTTGTGTTAAATTTGATAAAAATAGTAATATGTTTACATGTGACGTCACACGTAAACCTTGCGTCAAGCCAAAGCGAGTTGTGACGTCACAAGGAGGCTGACAGCTGCTGTGCCGCACGCACGATTGGGTGCACCGGTTACGTGAAACGCGACTTGGGCTGGGTCGACCGGCGCTCGCTCCGCGCCGGGTAGGGACGTGGGCACGCATACAGTGAACAGTGGGAGTAACTTACTTTATGACGGTTATGCGAAACGTCACTTAAATTTGTAAATCCAAATGCCCAATATGCCCAACAGTTTTTGCGTTTTAAACTCAGCAAACTAGGTCGTTTGAAGGAAAAATTTCAGATTTAGAGGTTTCTCAGACCACCCCGCAATCTGGCTAATCTCAGTTAAAAAACTAATGTAAAGGTGCTATATTCCCTCTTAAAGGGCTGTAGGTTGTTGGATGATTTGTTGTGTCTGTGATTGTGTGGTATTCGAGGGAACATACCCGCTTAATCTGTTATTCAAGTCATGCATTCATGTAGCCTGAAAGCATTTATTTATTTACGGGAAGTTTCTACCACGGAATAGACATCCAATATACCAAAGAAAAGTGCCAAAAACATATTCCGGAACTGTTAAGAATATTTAATGGACAAATGTTAATCGAGGAAAGGAAGAGGGCCTTATATAATCTAATAATTTATTTTTAAAACATTATGTTTAAACTAAAAACGAATAAATACCCGACGTTTCGCATTTTATTTGCTGAATCACTGGGCAAATACAAGAGTTACACGAGTTCGGCGACATAGTACATTCAAAAAAAATATTCTAAATTGTGACACAGTTTACAAAACATTTACATCACGAATAATCTAATAAAATGCAATCATCGATAGCGTTTACATCGATTTTCGATCAAGCGATCGATGATTGACAGCGTGTTCGATGATCTGATAAGCTCTTTAATATATTCCTTCGGTTCCTCTTCTTTTCGTTCAGCCTATGCTGCGTGTATCTTAAAATCCTGGCGATACATGGCACTTTCTTCCGTCCGGATGCTTATGCCGGGCTTCAAACTAACCATCGTTGCATTTTTGTTAAGTTGTGTGTAGTGCTTGGGCTTCACTCCATTTAGGTAGGTGTCCCCTCGATCGGCATGAGCACAATGGCTTTGTTTAAGTCTTTGTTTACCAACGTCCTCGGTTGATGGAGCTATGCACCTTAAAGAAGTACTTGATTGTGGGGATATCGAGCTCCTGTTCCAAAGACGATTACATTAGCTGGTCGGACTAATCGTGTTTGGTTAACTTTGAGGTCAGGGAGAGGAGTACATTAAATAAATGGATAGCAATGGGGCTCACCGTGAGTGCAGTTTTGGCCAAGCCTGTACATGACTTCTGGAAGAGGAACATTACTTACCAATTCTAGGTGATAATGGCCCCATATGTATAGATATTGTAGACGGACATGATAGGGCCTTGATTCCCAGCGGAGGACTGACATAGGATGACTTGTTACGGCGATTAAAACCATGTAGAAACCAGCCATCCAGTTCACATTTGAGGAGGAGAAGGAGGGAAACTCCCGTTCCTAGATGTTTTATTAGGAGATATGAGCACGATCTAAAATTTTCTGTCTACCGTAAACCTACCAACAAGGACGATTTTGTACACTATTTTCAGCACATTAGCCATAGAACTAAGACAGGAATAGTGATTGGTTCTTTTGAGGCTTACCGCATATGCTCGCCTGAGTTTCCGTGTGACGATGAAATAGACCTTAAATTAATAAGGCTTTCATAAGTTTAAGATCCCAGAAGCTCTGATGATTTAGTATTGAAAAAGAAGGCGCAGAAAAAAAAAGATAGGTCAGATAGGCAGAAACAATCAGAGAAACAAACGACCTTGTCTACCTAACAGCCCAAACAAGCAGATAATATTACAAAAGCTGATGCGCCAAGATAAACATTGTCACAACCTCAGGAAATTAAAATAGGACCAGTAGTACGGAAAAGAAAGCCAACAAACAAATTACCCAGATAGTATTGTGTTACAAAATTCCGTGTGGCAAATGTGATAAGTCATATTTTGGTGAACAGGGAGGGGGGGGGGCGGTGGCCGGGTGTCACTGACTAAAAAAAACACCGTCAAGAACATAGGAATGACTTATGTAATCACAGGGACCAACAAAAAGCATTGTGCTTCATTGCCGATCGAGACGGGGACACCTTACCTAAATGAGTGAAGCCCAGCACTACCACACCCCAACTTAACAAAATGCAACGATGGTTGTTGAAGCGCATACAATCCGGACGGGAAGAAAGTGAACAAATGTATCGCCAGGAATTTTTTAAAGATACACAGCAGCATAGCTGAACGAATAAGAAAGATAACCGAAGATGAATTAAATTGAAGCCTCTATCGGATCGAGAAACACGCTGTCAATCAATCGATCGCGTTGATCGAAAACGATGTTAAACCTATCGATTATTGCAGTTTATTAGATGATTTCATGATATTTTAGAATTCATTGATGTTTCTTGTTAAACTGATGTAAAACCAATTAGAATACTTTTGAGTATACTATGTCGCCGAAATCGTTGTAATTCTTGGGCATTTTGCCCAGTGATCAAGCCAATAAATGCGAAACGTCGGGTATTTTTATTCGTTTTTTAGTTTAAAATAAGTTTAAAAACATGAATTATTTAGATTAATATGTAAGGCTTTCCTTTCACTCGATTAACAAAATATCTCGAACCGATGCAAAGAAGAAATGTAAATGGGTACTCACCCTGCCAAGCGAAACGAAAACAATAAGTATTGAATTATCGTTTGCCTGAGCTAAGGCACACTATTAACAACACATGTTTGACTTAAATTTATTACCTACTTAAATATTTCCAATATATATAGGGTAGAGGTAGAGGTAGAATATGGGATTGCGCATCGCGCTATACAGGCCCTCTAGTCCAATCAACGGACGATGTTTTAACATATTACTACATAGTTAAGCATGCATGACATGAAACTGACAGAGCGAGTTATTGGATTTGTATCCGGCAATTGATAAACATTGTTGTTTGTTGCAATAGTAAAACAATACTGCACCTTTCTGTGGCTCTTAGTTATTTGATTTCTGACTCTCACCTGCGAAGGTAAATTCGATGTCAAAGCATGCGCCTATTCTGAAGTCGGTATTTTGTATGGATGGTGAAAGTTTCTTTTGTTGTGCTAAATGTTTAAACGTAGTCTATACCATGTGTTATTTTACGCCACAATTATCAGTGTACACTTTTTCATAATCAGTGCAGTGAAACGGGAGTTATACCTGAAACCCACGCAAGCAAGCGCGCAAGCAAGCAAGTACGCAAGTGCGCAAGATGAAGACAGACTTTGGCCCATCTGTAAGACTTAGCATTACTAAACGATGTTGGTTTGTAGATATTTGTGATCGAGGCGTTTTTTGAAATTACTGCACGAGCGCAGCAAGTGCAGTAGTTTTGAAAACGCCGAGATCACAAATATCTACATACACAGTGGAGTTTGGTAAGTATTTTGGCATATGTCGCCAGTGTGTTATGCCAGTGCATAATGGGGAAAATGCCACACTCCACGCGCTAATGCTTTTTACATTGCTCGGCATATGGTAATACGTTCGTTCGAATGCTTCGCGTTCTCACTCACTCGGTCTGAATAATTATTTCTTCAATGTATTAAAAGACTCGTACCAAAATGGAAGATCATAGGCGTTTGCAGGGTATATAATATAGGGTGATTTTGTTATAACAAACATGAGCTGTTTGTGATTACTGGGACGTTATGCACGTCTCAGGTGGAAATTATTTGCTGTAATTTATTAAATCTGATATATTGTGCATAGACTGATCCAGGTAAACCTCGGGGGGGGGGCCACCATGCGCAATTCACACTTTATCAACTTGCTAGTTTGACGTTAAACTAATTGAGGGAGGGTAACACCTGATATTTCTTGTAACTGCTGAGCCTCTGTCCTCCACAAATATGTGAAATACAAGTATGCATGATACATAATGCAGTGAAAGGGCTTCTGACGCATTTATTGCACCGCAACCTACGATGGAAATATGCCACACAACGCATTCGTAACACCCTACCCAAAACAGGACCCTGTCACCGCTTTTGCAGAGCCAATTTTGCTAAAATTTGGGCACAATACATGTGAATCAATTATAGCAAAAGTCAGTGGATTTCAGGACGCTAGGCCCAACGGTTTGGGAGCGGCAAGCGAAAAAACGGGAGCGGAATCTGTCCCCGCAGGGGGCAGATTCTGCCCCCGTGTTTTAAGGGAAAACAGCCATCTTGTCCACATTTTCGGGGCTGGAATGGAATAAGTAGAATAAAAATAAACTCTGATTTGTTGTCTACGTGGTGCAGAACACCCGTGTCCCCCAGAAAAGAATGACGAAAGATGGATTCAAAATTATTCTTCCGCAGTTTTGCAAAAAAGACGCTTTACCCCTTATATGGGGTGAAGCGTTCGGCGGTGTAGAGCAAAGCGTCCTAAATCTGCCAATTTTGCATTATTTAATCTCTAGAGTTCAGTTATTTTCCTCTAGGAGACGGAGTGCGTAGTTTTCCGGCATCCCTTAGCGTTTTATGCACACCTCACGCCCTATTGGATTCCTTAGCCTTTTCTATTGAATCATTAAGCTTCGGTGAATTTTTGGGCAATGTTTGGCTATGCCAATAATAAATTAAAGAACGACTGTTTCTGAAGTACAGACCAGCTCGCTTCTTCTACCTGCAGGAAACCAGTTCGCTCACCACCTTTGAGGACAGAAACAAACCATAAGTGCTGTGCTGTTGCCATGACAACATGTAGCGCCACCATGGGGAGCTTTGCCCCAAATTAAGGGGTGTGCTTTTGGTCCACAGACTCCATTTGTAAACATCCTGACTGCAATCAGGCACGCGTGACATTCACGACTCAAATACAACAAACACAAAAGATGGTATTACACAATGTTACAAACGTGCGACTTCTCAAATTAAATGCCAATTGACCGGAACGCTCAGAGGTTACTTCGAATGGTCATTTTTAACACCAGAACGAACAAAAACAAACATTCCGTAACACAAACTGACTGCTACTTGCTGTGAAAACCGTCCTTCGTCCTATCGTAAAGACTTCTGCTTACCAAAAACCTTTGCATGCGTATAACTATAACTTGCGTAATTTCACCGATAGAGGGGTAGGCGCTTTACCTAAGGGGCGTTTTACCAACTCCCCCTAAATACGTTCTTTCGCGCATATGCAGTCATATAACTGAGAACAAACCCATAATGAATGAAGTATGGGTTTCATATCACCATGTTCATCTTTCAAATATGCTGGTGGATGACGCTGGAAGACGAGTTTCAATGTGCGTGAAGCAAGACCCTGATTTAGGTGACATTTATCTGAACATCACGCGTTTTTTGCAGACATTAGTTCGTGGAACTTGCGTACCGGTAACGTTTGACAGCTTGGCTCTGATCAGGGAGAAGCGGGGTTATATAAGCGGGATCGATTGGCTGTATGGATTATTCAGTGCATCACATGCTCATCTTAACATGAAGACCGTAAGTAGCCGAGCCGAATGACGCCGAACTCAAAGACGGTATATTGTGCAAATAACGGTTGGAAACGTGTATGATTTTGCATGCGAAACAAAATGCTTTGATAATTTATGGTGTTTGAAATTTCGGATACACAATTTGGTCTTCTAAGTTCTACACTACACTTGGCTCATCACACAGTACCATGCAGTATGTAACAAGCAAAATTTATTAAGGCTTCTTATTTTTGCTTCCTTATAAAGTATTTTGTTATCCTGCGATTTCTTTGAGTCTTAAACTAACATTGGGTAAGGCCGCTAAATGGTAGTTATGGTCCATATCGTGTATGACTATCTAATGCTTATGGTTCACAAGTTAGCGGAAACTTTCGGCCTTCAGTAATCCCGCATCAGTTAACATTTTACACGCTGATTTCAGATTATTCTTCTCTGCCTGGTGGCTGTGGCCGTGGCCGACCAGCAGGCCAAGATCGTCAACTACCAGTCCGGCATTGAGGAGGACGGATCGTACTCTGCAGAGTAAGTAGCTTAAATGCATTACAACAGGCAAATATTGATCACTATTATAGCAACAACTTGGGGAGAAATGTATCACGAACCACAACAAAGAATTGCCAAAAAGTATGCTGAATAATAGGACCAGAGTACTGATTATTTTTATCTAACTAAAAATCAAACTACTACCATTCTAGTTTGTAGTTTGAGGAAGTGCAGTTCTTAATACAATTCAAACATTGCGACGCAAAAATACGAGAAGCAATACAAATTGTTCTGCAAATGGAAAATCCAAATGTTGTAAAAAATAATGTCTTGTTGTCACTTTAAATTGGATGTTAACACGGTAAAAGACAAATAATGTAACTCTTTCACAGGTATCAGACCACCAACGGTATCCGATCCCAGGAAGATGGCATCTCCTACCCTGGCAACATCCCGGAATCTGGCAACTACGTGAGAAGCGGCTCCTACTCGTACGAGTGGGAGGGAGTCACCTACACTGTCGATTGGACGGCTGACGAGAACGGCTTCCACCCGGAGGGTGCCCACATTCCCGACTACAGCCACACCCGCGAGCACATCGGTGGCGTGAATGACCACTTGTAAACATCTATCACCAGTAGCTGTTGCCTATGTCATCCCCATTCGTCCATCGTCTGTGATTTACTGCGTCTTGTATGTACCTACAACAGGTCACCACATGTCCACCGTGATGTTAATGTGAGGCTTTGTCCCGTCTATTGTCCGTCCTTTGCAATGTGTCTGTCACAAGAATATACGTGCCTAAGTGGCTGTTAAGATTCCTCTTATTCCACAAGCTGGCTGTCAACATCGTCATTATAGTTTGGTCATTTGGAAGATTAAATGCTTTTCATCGAAAACTTTTACTCACTCTTGAGTCGAGAAAGGAAAGAGAAAAAAGATGCGATATAATTTATAGAAAGTGACAAAACATTCGCATGCTGAACCGACATGCAAATGAATACTGAGTAACAAGGAAATAAATAATAATGCCAAAACAGCAGTACAGCCAAAAACTTTAAGCTCATTTAGCTTATATGGGTTAAAGACCTGCCTCCAGCATCCAACCTGCGTCCTGAATTCCTCAACTCCCTGACATGAGCAGTATTTGAGACGTACATTGCAGAAGCACAGGCATAAAACAGTATCTATGCTATAGTGTGTTCGCGAAATTCGTAAATTCGCGGACTCCCTAAGCAATCCGCGGAATACCTAGGGTGTCCGCGGACTCACAACAACTCTTGTGAATCCGCGGATTCACGGCCGTGATTCCCGCGGCAATTATCACTAAGAAGTCTTTCAGGCAGTCCGCGGATTGCCTGAAGAGTCGCAGGACATCCGCGAATTGCCTAGGGAATCCGCGGACTATCGATCCATTCCAGTGATTCCGCGAATATCCTAGTTATTTCGTGGAAATACTGGACTTAAGGTCGCATCAAGTCAGAATGTCAATTATGGAACCAAATGCGTCTAAATCAACCAGAACGGTCATGCCCTGGAGTATGCATCTGAAATAAAATACAGGGTATCGGAAACTGATCATTTTTGCGATAGTAACAAAAATCTGGCACCTGTGATGAATGCTTCACCTGATGTATTATAATAAATGAAGCCATTAGCATGGTCCTTCAATCGCTTCAGCGGTGACGCTGTGTATCGTATTCAAATCGTTCCACGCAGATGCACATTCTCTTACATCACTCGTGTGTATTATTAATCCGTTAACTCCTACTGGCATCATATGCAAATTAGCAGTTATGACTCAGCCATGGTGAATACTAGGTTGATGTTCAGACATGCTTTGGTATCACTTCTAACAAACTATGTGGGAAGTGGTGAAACGAGGTAACCGAATTATTCCCCTTTCAACTTCATTCCCGATTTTAAAAGATGGTGAATTTGACGGGTGGGTGCCAGTCTACAATATTTATAATAAAACATAGTTTTTGTATGCAACATTTTTAGTGAACATATAGTGGTTCACATTACTTAAGATCTTTGTGATATAAAACAGCAATAGTGAACAATATGTAATAGACCATAAACATGCACCCACTCGATTTCGGTATCGTATAGCCGTACGCGGGAAAAGGAATCGCCAAAAAAAGTATTTCATCATATAATACCGGTGAGCGGATCAAGAGGGTGACAATCGAAGGTCAGCAAGCTGCTATCAACAACAAAACACTAACATATACAGTGGCTTATGTGATATGCTCATTTATTTTTGCACTGTGCTGCTGTGGCACTTTTTGTTGTGGTGCAGTCATTCCTGCCTTTACACACGAACAGTGCTTTGTGTATCATATTTGTCTGTTCCGGTAAGTTGACAAGTTCATGGTGGGAACCGAGCATGGACCCCTGGAATGTATTCAGCAGACCAGATAGAGCTGATTAGTTCCATATTCCTCACCGTAGAGCAGGTGTTAACATCGTCGGGCTTCTCCGTCAGAGGGGCCGCAAAGCGGCCGGTGGAAAACGACAAGGTGTGGTTGTCTTAATTTCTTAAAATATGCCTGCCTTAAATTGTTTCTCACAAAGCTATGTGCGTGTGTTAAGGCAGGACTGCAGGGCAACAGAAAGTGTCACAGCAGCACACAGTGCAAACATAAATTAGCATAAGCCGCTGTATATATTGAGTGTTTTGCTGTTGAGAGCAGATTGCTGACCTTCGATTGTCACACACTTCCGCCCAACGGCATCATATGATGCCACCTTTTTGGCGATCTTTTTCACGGTGTGATTATATGATACCGAGATCCGAGTGGGTGCATGTTAAAGTCTGAGCAATATTGTTAATGTATGCAACTATATCACAATGGCCTCTATGTAAAGTAAACCGCTTCTGATACTACAAGAATGTTGGAGTTACAAGCGAAACATACATGCTGTAATACAAATATTGTAGCTTGTCGCCCGTAAAATTCGCCAGCTTAAACCCTCGCCCTGGTGGGGGGTCATTTTAACCCCCCTGATGTTTTTCCAGAATAGCGGGAAAACGGCGGCGCGCAGCGACGCCAAATTTTGTATAGCTGTTAGAACATCAATTGCACACACTTTGTCAAGAATTTGAACTCAGGTCATCTCAGGTCAGGTCACCAGGTCCCGTCAAGTGACTTTGCCTTCCAAAATGTTTTTGATCGTGCCAAAGCCGCATTTTTCTCCGAAATATTTAAAAATTGCAGAATTTTTATAAAATTATAAGTAGGGGAGACCGGGGCACGTTCTGTCACTTTTTTGCTAATTGGCCCTGGCGGGCA
>VOPJ01008584.1:0-55188 GCA_014673585.1 Semibalanus balanoides | reverse complement strand
AAAGTGAAATTGTAAGCAAAGGTCAAGGTCAAGATCAGGTCAAATCAGGTCACTATTGGCAAGGGATCATGCAACACATTTTGTATGGGTTATCTTACACATATAACTCGATTATAGCAGCCATTTTCAGTTTGCACACCTGACTCGATATAAGGTCAAGGTCAGGTCATTAAAGGTCAAAATTGAAAATGGATAAATATCAATACTAAATGCATTTGTCTTATCCAGTTTTGTCTCAGCAATACAGTGGCATCATTTATTGCTATGTATCTGGTCGAAAAAGCCCCCAAAACGTACTTTCAAAAAATGACGTCACGAGGTAGGTACTCATACTTAGGGAGCAATCAGTGATTCAAAAACACAGATATCGCTTTAAAATTCGGTTTGGTTATTGTACATATGTGGTTCTCTTACATGCTTTCCGTTTTTTTGACAATATTAAAAAATGCTGATTTTTAGGGCATTACAAAATGGGGGTCAAAATCAAAAAGTTTAACAAATCCGAGATTGCCATTTTCTACCTCTTGTCATTTGCTATCTTTTGACGTTTTGAATTGCATTTTGATAGGAATGGTCTTTGATTTGATCCAAATATAAGAATGGTCTTTGTACAGCCTGTTAGAGCTTAGCTGATATTTGCGTCAAAGTCGTGTGTAGTGACGTCACTAAATTTGATATAGCTAAAAAAATATACGAATTTTTTACATTTTCGCACTGAAGACGTCATATTGGTGTGAGATACGGTACCCGAAGTTTTTGCGTTGATAGCACTGTTCGTTTGTGAGCTATTGTGAAAATTCCTGAGGGGGGCGTTCCGATCCCCCCAGCCAATGGTGGGTTAAGACAGGAACCCTGCCTCCAGCCGAAGGTCATGTTTTTCAAATGTACCTAATGCATCTCTAAAATACATAGTATTTTATTGTTTAAGCGCAACCACATTCAATGCATCGGGGCAAATGCAAAAAACGTCTGAAATCGGCAAAAATTTACACATTTCCTGATGAAGGACATCTACGGCCTACGCAACTTTTACATAGGAATGTTTATAAAATAAACAGTTTATTTTAAAACGTCTAGTAATACGTAAGGGAGCATAATCCGATGATTTTTTTATTTTGTGAAACTTTTTTGGGTGATGCTCCCCTAATTGCCACCAACTGCCGTTCTAGATCCGCCAGTGACCACATTCAGTGCGTTTAGCCCATATTTTTTACGCTTTTAGCACCATTTCAAGCGACATGTTTGACCCGTTTCAACTTCTCTTCTAGAAATTATACACTCCTTAATCGCATCTGCTGACCTTAACAAACTTTTTAAGAACTCATTTTTACGTTTTCTGAGTTCCGGTCATGTGCCTTCTGCCTCAACTCGACCAATAAAACCAGTAAGGCGCCGTTGTTGGCGATGAACGAGCGAGCGCGAAAAAATGTAGATATGGTGAATTTTAACTCGATCGGGCAAGTAGTGGGAGATACAAAAAGAGTGGGCACGTGCAGAGGCACCCCCATTCCTGACTTGTTGGAAAGTGGCGGCTGAGAGGTCCCTAACCACACACCATATTTGAACACAATCGGCGCAGCCGTTCCTTAGAAACATAATAGGGGTGTGCACGTGCACAGAGGCACCTCACTCCTGACTTGTGGAAAGTGGCGGCCGAGGGGTCCCTAACCACACACCGAATTTGCGCAAAATCTGCCCAGCAGTTGCGAAGTTTGTGAGATTAAAAAAAAATAAACACCCCTCACGTTCACGCGGCACGCGCCACGCGCAGTGGTAGTCATCAATGTGAGTCGGCACTGGTGGAGTGCCTCGCGCTCGCCCGTAATAGGTAATCTGTCAAACGTAAAACGCAAAGGTATTTTTATATTGGACGACCCAAAATATATGTAAAAAAAAAAATCATTTGATAATCAAACTCATATAAAAATACTATGTTGTATTTTATGGCAAAACTCTGAGGCAGAACTTCCAAATAGACAAAATTTACCAAATAGGTAAAATTATTAGAATAATTTCCAATTTCAAAATAGCATCATTGGGCGTCGCCAGCACTGGGGACACTAGGGACATTGGGTAGTATCCCCAGTAATCAGAGACGGACCTTTATATCTCTCTTTGGGAGGGCCCAAGCCCCCCCCCCCCCAACCCAACGCTGAGCCGAGCCCCCAATGGTGCTCCGCCCCCAAGTGTTTTCCGCAAAGTGTCCCACTCCAAAATTTCAAAGACTCCCGACCTACATATTGCTTTGTTTTGAATTTTGCGTATTTCATCATATCTAAATGTTATTTCATCTTTGAACTATACGTGCATTGTGATTCTATCAGCCATCTGCAACTTTTTTACAATGATATAATGAATAAGTTCGTAGCATGGATTGTCATTTATCTTCTGCTAACAAGTCCGTAGATAAAAGGTTCAAGCGTTCAGATAAACAAATAGCGGAGGGGGAGCATGACGAATTAGCGATCGGAGTGCTCTATTTATATGGTGTTCAATGGAATGTGTTGTAGATTTATTGCCAACGACGTCATCACCTTTTGAAAGTTGGGGAACGGAGGTATTTCAAAGTCGATTCTGTCCATGCAACGCCTATAGGCGTAATGTTAAAATCCGAAAATGTTTGGGGGACGCTTCCCGCTTGGGAAATGGGAAGACGCGTCCCCCCGTCCCCCTGCTTTCGACGCCCATGCTTATTGCTTACCTGGAATAATAAGGTTAATGCATCCTTTTTTGCTACCTGGTATTGCATGATCCTAAATAGCACATATCCGTGCTAAAATAATGGTTTGAAACGGAGAAACATCGAGGGGATCGATGGGCTTAGGGGAAGGGGTTCATGGCGCTTTCAGGAGGTTAATGAGGTCAGCCTGGGGCAGGACCAGGGGCGTAACTTTTTTAGCATCATTGGGGTTGCACTTAGCTGTTAAGAGCCCGATTTGTACCACATCGTGTCATCGGCGTAATGTTTAATTTTCAAATTAGGGGAGGACGGGGAGCACCGCCCATGGGGTGATACCGCCCACCCTGTGATCTCGTTTAATATAAACCGTAGATGACTAGATGATTGTCCTCGTGGTCGGCAATACCTTGGTGTCCGGACGCAGAAGGTGAGCTCTGTCATTTTAAGCTATTATGTACAAGATAAAACATAATTTCGTTTATATATGACTTCGAGGTATTTGTATTGATACGTGAAAATAATATGTGTGTCGCTGAAATAGGTTGAAACCAGGGCTGCGGAGTCGGAGTCGGTCGGAGTCGTTGATTTTGGCCGGAGTCGGAGTCGGAGTCGGAGTCGGTAAAATTGTGCCGACTCCGAGTTCGGCTATATGTTTTGGGCAGCATATAAGCAAAGTATTTTTCCGGCACATTTTCGTGAACCACCGGTGGCGATGACTAAATAAATATTTATATATATATAATATATATATATATATATATATATATATATATATAATATTATATATATAATATAGTTATATCTATATAGATATATCTCGCTCTCTCTCCCTTTCTGTCTCTCTGCCCCGCCCTCCCCACCTGGGAGTAGATAAAGCCTAAATATTGTGTTCCTTTCTTCTCTTGGAGACGCTCAGTGGGAACTATGCGCTGCGGTGCTGCCTGTATTCTGGGGGACTGCCTTACCCACACAAACACCAAGGTCGCCCACAGTCCCTCCTTCTACCGGCCCCGGCGACCCTCCGGCAGTTGGGCCCGCGTCATTCATATCCACATCAGAGGGTCAGGCTCATTTCACAAACAACTACGCAATATAAACGTAATGTGGCGTAGCGGGACGGACGGCTCCAGGTGTGACGCGGCACAGCCTACAAGTACAGACTGCGTAGTGCGGCGCAGTCTAACGATCCAGTCTTACACGTTGAACTGTCCTAGCGTTGAATCCACTCTCCTAGCGTTGAAGCCAGGTGGTGGGATCGATCTTCCTGTCAGCAACTGCACCTATACATCTGTGACAAACAGTAACAAAACAAGTAAACGACTGGTAATAGTGCAAATTTCGGTATTGAAAGCAAGCCAAGACTGAGCAGAAGACTTTTCCGCACATAAATGGTTAAAACTGTCCCTGTGATCTGAAAGGAGCCTGGTAGATGACCTGGGAAGATGGCCGTGGTCTGGTCCCCACTATTAGCTCTTCGGTCCAGAAAGTTGGGCACCCCTCGGAGCAGCTTCCAGGTGCCGATATCCGCGTCCTTGCGTTTGCGTCGACCTTTTTTTTCGGAAACTGGCAGGATCTAAAGTCGGAAAGTAAGCTTAACATTACCGTCACATGGAGAGCCTTTGTCAGACACTTCAATTGAATTATTTATTTCGATTTTCCCTAATATGTATAAGTAATTGTGAAAATTTCTTCTGTTTGGGTCGCGAAGCGGTTCCGCGAAAATTACCACTCTGTTGACTGTATTGAAATTAAGCATGATTTTGACTGCTGCTAAGGCTATTTTTACGATACATTGTTATCTTTCCCCGAAAAATTGTAGCTTTCTCAGTGTTCTCCTAAGATCATTGTTTTTCACGTTCAGAAGGGAATGCGCGGGGGTCATAGTTGTGTTGAATGCCCCCCCTCGATTCCTGCTGGGGGGCATTTGCCCCTGATGCCCCCCACCCCTGGATCCGCCAGTGCGTACATATAGGGGTACTGTATGCCCCTCCTAAGCCCAGCAGACTGCTCACGCTCAGCAGCCGAGCTAGTGATGCTCTCATTACCCCGGCTAGCGGTGGCTGCATTTGGCCCGCTCCGTCACCCCGCCGCCCACTAACAAGCCAATTACTGGGCCGTCCGTCGCCCGGCCAACTCGCCCTCTGATTGGCTGCCGGCCGGCGGTGGGCGGCGCCTCGGCGCTGACGTAAGGCGGCCGCCTAATAGGCCAACGTATGGGCGCCACGCGAGGGCCGGCTCAGATTGACGAGGCCCGATCTCTGGCCGACGCTGGCCAAGTGGCAATTAGGTGCAGCTCGGGCCGACCGGCCACCGCGGCCAGTGTCTCGGACAGCGGTGAGCCGTGAGAAGCCGGTGCGGTGCGGTCCGGTGGCACGAGACATGAACGTGCTGCATCCAGAGAGGAGCAGGATGGGGATGTCACCAGCGGCGCTGCTGGGTGGACCAGGCCACGGCATGTCCGGGGGGCCGGTGCCGCCGCAGCGCTCGCCGTTCGCGATACAGGAGCTGCTGGGGCTGCACCAGGAGCAGCGGGAGATGCTGCCGCCTCCGCCGCCGCCGCCGTCACATACTCCGCCGTACAACCGTCCGCCGTTCTTCACACAGGTGATTCACAAAATGTCGGGCTTAGCAATTTGGCGTAGGTACCCGTTATATATTGGATGGCTGTGATGAGCATTGTGTGTAGAAAAAGATGGAAAATATAGCCTTTGCTCATGTTATGAATGATAAAATAGGCACGATAAATATTAAATCAACAACAAAAACCTATATTTCGCCTTGCGGCTTCTTCAGGGCTTAAACAAAATACAAGCAAAAACAGTATTTTACAAATTTAAAGAGACGACAAACATTCGTTGTAGGTACCCGTTAGTTGTATTTGATTGATTTTGATGCAAATGTTTTTTTGTTTTTTTAGAGAGAAAAGGCTAAGTAGCAAATATGACAACATGTTACTAACCGTGTTGAGCGCCAAGTCAACCAGGCCAATGATGCGAATTTTGTGTACGTTTATTCTTAACCACACATAATATTACAAGTTCACAAATATAACCCAAAGCTAGGATATCGAGGATCCGGATTAGGCGACCAGTATGTCTCAAAGGATCAAAGGCGGATCCAGGGGCAACGGGGCCATGCCCCCCCCCCCCGCTCCGGCGGCATAACACAAGTTTCCCAATTGTATATACAAATTATCATAAAATTTCAGCAGTCAAAATCCAGCTATCCACAGCTAAAACTAAAATTTCGTTACGCCTCGCGTCATGACACTAGTTTTCCAATTGCTTATTTTAATTTGTAAAATAGTTAAAATGAATTACATTAAATTGTCTTCCTTAGAGTCTCCTTGGCAGTAATTGCCGGCCCATGAGGGCCCACTCCCTTCACAACATATATTAACTTTCAAGCGGCGCGGGCTACATGTTTAGCTAGTCTGCCGAGTTCCGAAAAAGGCGACGTGAACGCAAAGACGTGGACATCGGCACCTGGAAGCTGCTCCAGGTCCAGCGGTACCCAACTTGCTGGACCGAAGAGCTTATAGTGGGGACCAGGCCAGGGCTATCTCCCCAAGTCATCTCCCACAGATCCACAAAGACCATTTATGTGCGGAAAAGTCGTTCTGACTTCTGCCTCATGTTGCCATCCAGGCATGTGTCTGAATCCGGGATCCAGCTGAGATCTGGATATCTGTGTCCTGTGCCCCGGGATCCACATGAGACACCAGATTCAGGTACACAATGATGCGTGATATCCACAAAGATCCAGATCCTGATATATTGTATGACGATGGATCCGCTGGGATTCAAGATCTAAATTCGGGATCCAGGCACGCTGGTTGGTAGCTACTTCTTCCTAATTGTATCATATTGGAAAACAATTTGCAAATATATACGTTTGCTAATAAGTAGGGGAGACCGGGGCACGTTTTGTCACTCTTTTGCTAATTGGCCCTGGCGGGCACACTTTTCAGAGTTGGTGATTGATACTTTCCAATACTGTTAAACATACATCAATAGCTTCAAATCGTTTTTAGGAGTTCAAAGTGTATCTCAGTGTTGTTTCGAACACCGCAGTGGTCGATAATGGTGGCGATGACTCATTTGAACAGAACCTGCCCCATATACGGGCACGTTCTGTCACCTAATGGGGGCCACATCTGTCATTGATGGTTTCACTTCCTGTTATCACCGAACGGTTCAATTTGTGGTGTCCCCTGCAGGGGGATGAGAGTGGTTTCTTCATCCGCCACCATCATAGTGTAGAAAATGACGGGCTATATAAGATCCCAAACTGCAATTTTTGCGTTTTTCTTTGTTATCCATTTGCACAAATCAGAGTACCTGAAGTACCACCCTACATGATTTTTATTTAATATACTTTTCCCTTTCATTACATTAAAAGACAATGACATTGAAAGCTCATACAACGCTTTTGCATAAAAATCCGTCGAATGACATGGCTTACAAAATGACCTTATCAAAACCATCCAATATTTTCAATTTTGATGTCCCTTGCCCCCCCAATTTTTTGTAACACAAACAGACATTTTTGGGGTACAAAATAACAGATTTTGTCAGCGGACGAATCGAATGGTGTTATTCCCATCGAAATCGTCCTACGCGGTTCTCGAGATTTCTGGGGGGGGCAGAATCTGCCTGCTCCATCTGCTGCCGCCGTCCGCAGGTTAACGTAATTCCTGGCCGCTCGTGACACCTGCATCGGCACCACCCGATTCGTTTTTAAACGCTTGTATGGTGTACCATAGTCTGTAAAACAACAGCAATACATTTTTATGGTCGTTTATTAAGCGATACGACTGGAATGCATGACAGTTCAGTGACGAAACCTGCCACTGACACAGGTTCACACTTTACGTTGTACTAGAAAAGTTGGGAGAATGGGGTCAGAATAAACGCTCAGCACAATGGTTCTCGGAGCATTTCCTTATAAGGCCGCATGGCGCAATTCCAAAGACACTATACAATTATCTGAAATGGCCAACAAACAAAGTTTTGTTCACTTGTAAAAGTTTGGATTTCCTGTTGAAAAACAAACTTTTCGCAAATTGGATGCAATCTGGTCGCAGGCATGTTGTTGCTTTAATAGTACCGGGCCACTGCAAGCACAAAGGAACATGTGTTACGAAACAACAATATACCTGCGGTGGATAGTTCACAAGGAAATCCAGCGGACATAATGTGCCACGTGACAGAACGTGCCCCGTTCTCCCCTACAACTTACAAGGTAATTTGCAGGTAGGTAATAATTATTTACATAGTACATACTTCATCGCAAAATAGAGACCACTTATTTTTATGTCCGTGCATCTTGTGTTTCAAGATCTAAGGCTTGTTTTAAATTAGAGATCCACTGAGATCCCAGATCCTGAAGCATTTTGCGTCCCTTATCTGCAGTTCAGTTCAAGTTTATTGAGGTCTGCATGCATTTTACGCAAAGGGATCCACTGGGATCCAAGATCTTCATTGCATTTTATACGGAGGGATCCAGAAGGATCCCAGATCCAGCTTCGGTATCCAGGCACAAGTCTGCTGCTTTCAAATCATTTTCCTGTTACCAGTCGTTGTTACAGATCGGTACATATTTATGCAACTAGTATTTTGTTATGCCACTGGTGGCGGTGGCCCGTGACAGTCAGTGCTCGATAGTGTTTTTATGATAATATACTATCAAGAGCACTGACTGCCACCGCTACCGGTCATCGTGAATGAATTATTATCCAAGGCTAATGCATATGAAAAAACCTATTCAATATTTTCAATATTTTTAATCGTATGTGCAACCAGGAAAAGGGGTTACCTGAGGCTTGGGCCCTTGGCTCCACTTACCGTCTGGTTCCAATATTAAATAAATAGTTTTCCACGACCTAAAATTAAAAATGTTACCACTTTGCGGCGTCATTTCGGTAGCCAATAGCCATCGTCATCGTTTTTGGTTCATCGTAACGTTGAATTAAATGAACAACATTTTTGGCTTTTTATCTTCTACCTACAAGGCCTGGCCTAAAGCCTATATTTCTGGGTTTTATCAGGCAAACACATGCAAATTTCGCGCCGCTTGACTTGGCGGGGCTAAGTATTAAGTACACCCTCCCGCAGTTGCTATGGTACACACTAAGGTCCAGCTTTTTTCTCCTCTAGCTTGACGGCGCATTAATAATCGACTATAAACAAGGGCGGATCCAGCCGGTCTTTTTTTGGGGGGGCAAACCATTTTTAGCGGACCTTACCTACCCCCAATTTTAAATTTCTTCCCGGATTCGGTCCGCTTTATTTTGCAACCACACGATTTTTATATATATTTTTTTTTCGATTTTCTTCGGATATCGAAAAAGGAAATAGGTATTTGTTATTTAGCGCCGCGAAGCGTCGCGAAATTTTTACGGGTTTGCCTGTTAAAACCCAGAAATATAGGTGGTTCGCATTGTAGAGAATAAAAGGCTATACGTGCTATTCATTCAATTCACCGTTACATGAACCGAAAACGAACGATGGCGATGGCTTCGTTATGACGATGGCGACCGATGTGACGCCGCGAAGTGGCGTAAAAGTTTTATTTTAGGTCGTGGAAATACGAAAATTTTACATTGGACCAGATTAGATAACCCCTATACTTGCCTGTTTGCACATCCTCGGTAATGATTGCAAAATATTGAAATAACTGTAGTGTTTTAAATAAATAAATTCTTCGGATAGTAAATCACGATGATCCGGTGGCCATAAGTTTTTAAGTAACCTTAAATATAGGGAAAATAACTGTAATAACATATGCCCGACTGCACCATACACTGGTATCAAACCAACCAGTGCAAATGCGTTTGAAAACAGCGAGTTGGCAGAACGGCTTTCCGCAACAATAAAATTGGTCCTGCGGATCTGGAGGAGCTGGGACGAAAGGCCTGGGAGATGGTCCTGGCTGCGTTCACGTATTAGCCATTTGGTCCAGCAGCTTGGACACCAAAAAGCACGCCTTCCTGGTGCCGATGTCGCGTCTCTGCGTTGGCGTCACTTATCTTCGAAATCGGCAGACTAGTTGACATTGAGCTCACTTGGAAAGTTCATAATTATGAGGGATGGACTCTGGGGCTAGCACAATAGCGTACCGGCCAAGACTGGCACGACGCTTTATGTTTGTTTATTGGGTTTTTTGGCACGACCAGACGCTTATTCATTCAATTTTCCATTTTCCGAATTTTTCATGAACAATTGCGTATTTTGGTGTCATGCCGCGGAACGGCGCGAAATTTTGAGTTTTTCACTGTGGAGATGGCTGTATTTTGACTGTTGCAAAAAGCAATTTTTACAGCTGTACGTCCGACCGTTTGGGGGGGGGGCAAAACATAGTCTCAGGACCTTTGGGGGGGCCATGGCCCCTTTGCCCCCCCCGGATCCGCCTTGACTATAAATGCATTCAAACTGCATTACTGAAAGCTTCAAATTGATATACCTATTGACGCATCGGCTCACCTTATACATTGGCTGTTTTAAGGCAAAAATTCGTTTTAGCGCTTTGCAGTGAAAACAACGATTTTTTGCTTAAAAGCAGCCCATGTATATTGGATAGTATGAGTCAATGCACTATTCACTAATATATCAATTTGAAGCTCTCAGTAATGCAGTTTACAGGGTCCGCCGAAATTAGGGTAACGCTTCTAACATCTGAGTTACCTTCCACTGAGAGGCGCCCACTCACACTACAAACGTAATTTTCGTACCATAGTTCGCTCGCGGTCACAGGCACGTACCACTCGAATGATTTCGTCCAGGGCCCATTCGTAAGCCATGGGTGACAGTGAGGAACCTTATAGCGAACTGTCTCCGCGTGGGAGATGGCACCAAGGCGCTGGACGTTTCAATTAAGCGTATAAAAACGGCCCGAGACATGCTGAATCACAGAGGAAATTTTGAGAGAGCCAAAGGTCAGGAAGGGAAGAGAGAAAACAAAAAGACCGAGACCATCCAGAAGGTGAAAAGGGTCATAAGAGCGAATCCAAGAAGAACGATGGCGAGGTCCAGCGATCTTCGCAGGTGCCAACGAGAAGATCAACAGGAAGTTGCTGGAGCAGCACGTCTGGTCCTGGATACGTCGTGCGTATCCAGACGGCAACTACGGCAGGACGCACTGCTCCCGCGTGCTCCCTGCACACGCGGCCGAAGAAACTCAAGAGTTCCTGAAGTCGAAAATGACGAAATTCAGGACACAGAAGATGTGGGCCCCGTCATCAACTGACCTCAACCCCTTGAAATTCTCTACCTGGGCGCGTTTGGAGGCCTAAGTTTGCAATGTCTCTCACCCAAACCTGGAGTCGCTGAAGTCTACTATACGGAGGTGCTGGCACAACATGGACAAGCAATACATCCAGCGAGTCTGCAGTGCTTCCAGGTCAGGTGTGGAGGGAATTATTGAGGCTGAGGGTGACTACATTGGGTAGCTGCAGACGTGATGACCTGGTGCGTATGTCTGGAAAAATAAATGGCATTGCAATAATTATTTCTTTTGATTTTATGCAGGTTCTCTCAGATGTCATAAGCGTTACCCTAATTTCGGCGAACCCTGTAAATGCATATATGTTCGTTTCTTAATTCACTGTCAAACATACGCTAGAGGAGAAAATAGCCGGACCTAAATCTTAGTGTGTACCAATTACCATAACTACCATAGCAACTGCGGGTCCCTGTACCTCACGGGTGGAGTTTCCTATTCAGATGGTGGGGCAACTGCCCCACCATCTTTGAGTTTGTCCTACCAACAATTTTGTCAGATTTAAAAGGTTTTTCTTCATTTGAAATAGTCATTTTTCCCCTTAACCATGCACAGATGTCAGGTTTAAAGGTTTCCTGGCGTTAAAAATATCATTTTTCACCTTTACCATGCCAAACATTCAGTCAATATGACATTTTGCCCCACCAACTTTTTCTGAAAAGCTCCACCCATGCTGTACCTTCTATACCGACTGCATTGATTCGACTCTGATTGAATTGGAATGAAAACGTTCAATCAAAATCTCTTGAATACAAAAAATAGATTCATCACCGGATCTTTTGATTCATGAATCGTGATTGAATCAAACCCCGCATAAAGCAAAGCTGATCAAAAGATTGTCCAATATTGTTTTATTGTTGAATCAAACGTGAATTGATCAATATTTGTTTTGATTCTTTGAATCGGAAAGAATCATTTCTCATTTCTTAACCCATAAATCAAACTGTAAATTGATTAGTTATGTTCCAAAATTAATATTGATTAAATTGTTCCAAAACAAAATGTTGAATCAATAACCAGTCAGCTACTATGACATGCAAATTCAATTAAAAGTTATGCAAATGATAAACACGATACAAATTATACACGCATAAAAATGGGAGTCATTTTTTGTCATTTCAGCTGGAAATATTAACTTAACAATTATCGATGAAGCCCCTGCCCCCAAGACGTAACTCTCAACCAACCCGGTCAACAAATGTATCGCTGATGGCTGACGGTCTGCTACCCCCTCCCCCCCCCCCACCCCGGTCAACAACCTTTCGCCGACGGCTGATGGTCTGCTAGTTGTTGAGCGGTGGGGTGATAGTGGTGGTGGTGGGGGGGCAACCCAACGTTCAACAACTTTTTGGAAATAAACCAACTGGATTTCCCCCCAAAAAAGGTATATATATATATATATATATATAATAATACAGGGGACGTGGGAACCGGGGGGCGCAGAGGGGCAACTCGACCCCGCCCAACTTTGGAGCTGGGGGGGCGACGGCCCCTCCAACTTTTTACACGATCACCTCTTCTCTGTAAAGTAGAAGAACAACTTTTCACATACTTTCGACGGCAAAAGGAAGTAATAAAGTTTAAAAAGTGAGGAAAAGTAAATGTTTATGGCGATATAGAGCTGAGTATGGAACAGAAATGGCGCGACATTGGACTATTGTGCAACAGAATGTAGTTTGTTTGGTGCGTGATGCGACGCGCGACTAGGCCGCTATTAAAGGGATAGTTCACATTGTTTTTTTTTTTTTCAAACACAATTTGACTATATTTTTGAAAATACAACTTCTTTTCATGATGTCAAAAATAGCATACAATCAGCGCCGATCAGGAAAGAAGGACGTGCAATATTAATTTTCATCAAAACTTAATGCGTTCAAAAGCTATAAAACAGTGTAAATAGCCTCTGCCCAGGTGTGTGAGACCCCACATTCTTGACATTCCTTATTTATGGCCCACAATTCCTTCGACAAAAAGTGCAAATATATCGGCTGGAGAGGCCGTTTTCAAGCCTAGATAAACTTTCAGTAAAGGGTTCAACACCGGGCTACAAACTGATATCCTCGTTCAAAACCCATGTTGAAAGTGAAACTATTTTCCTTGAAAAAAGTTCTACAATTTTATATGTTCATCGCCAATGGCATGCCAATGCAGGCCACTCAATGAGATTCTTCCCACCGCAAAAATAAAAAGGAATTTTGGCGTCAAGGGCCACAAAAAGTGTTATTTTTTTATCCTAAAATTAATCAGCTTGGGTGGCAAGTATTGCCAATTTACAAAATACGTTCATGGGATTTCCAGCCATGACAAGTACATTGATTAATAAAATGGTGGTCCTATGGTCTGTTTTTGCAAAACGATCAATAAACATTGTGAATCGATAATTTAACAGGACGCACAATGGGCGCGTTTATATCTCTTAATTTGCCACCATTTCGCTTAAAATCAGTGGGTTTTCAGCTATTCAATGGGAGCACCAGGACACCAGGGACACCAGGGCCTCCCCCATCCTCCTAGATTCAACGGGGCATGGTGCGCTGTGCCTCCCCTCGCCCCACAGTGCCGCATACCGGCGTGGTTGTGTCCCTGATACACCGGCGCGGTGGTGCCGAAGGCCATATAACAACGTGGTGCCCCTGATACAACAGCGCAGTGGTGCCCCTGATACGCCGGCGCGGTGGTGCCCTTGTACACGGTGGGTTGTGCCGCATGGTTCCAAAGACAACTGAATAGTTTGCGCCGCGTAGGCAAGCGGCATATTTTTTTTGTTTAATTTTGGGTAGTGCCCCTGATGCCCCTCAGAGCAACGGTAGTGGTGGCTCCTTCGCTCCAAGAGCGAAAATGTAATTGCTGCGTAGCGCGTTGATTTTTTTATTTAGTTTTGGTGGTCGCCCTGGTGCCCCCGCGGCCGCGGTGGTGCCCCCACCGAGCAGAGCAACCGCGTTGGTGCCTTTTCACGCAAGCAAAAAATTCCGCGCCGCATAAGCGGCGGCATAATTTTTGGCATTATTTTGTTGTGGTGCTTTTGGTGCCGCCCGGCGCGTTTTGGGCCGCCTTCACGGCCCAAGAAGGGGGGGGGGGGGCGTGACCCCTGTGACCCCCCTGGATCCAGCCACTGATAAACGAGTGCGACAGAAGCCCGATGATATCCGCTTTTTTTAGCTAATGAGTTTGCTACCCAGGTCCGACCCAAAAAGCTCGCTCCCCCCGAACTTGAAAGTAACGTCCCACGCCCCTGTAATATTAATATAGTATATATATATATAATATATATATATATATATATATGATATATCCGCCCTGGCAAAGAACCCATCCATGTATGAGGGATTACAACCATAACAACAGTCAATAATTGAAGAAATTGCAGAGTGAGAGTTCAAAACAATGCCTTTTTTAACATGTCAACTGGGGGGCGGCAAATGCCCCCCAGTGAGCCGTTTTCCCTCACCCCCCCCCCCCCAGTCAAGAACATCTTGTCCACCGCTGATGCAATTGAATAACCAATGTCATTTGTCGCTGATATGTAGGTAGTAAAATAAAAATAAATATATTTAAATCTGTTAATAAAGTTTATTTACCTAACAAATGCAAGTGATAAAATACCATGATAATCCTTAAATGTAGTATTTCCCAGCGAAAATAAGTATCTTTACTTTGCTTCGCGAAAATTTTTATAAATTGCAATACTCCTTTCAACTATTGCTCATGTAACGTCAGATAGGGGAAGATCGGGGGGTTGTTGGATCAGGAACGTCGACACAAAATTTTGAGTGGGTGGGGTGGGGGGGGGGGTAACCAGTTGGTTATCCCCCACTCCTTTAGGGTTATATTAAAATCCTGCTTATTTGGGGGTCCGGAGTGATCTGGGGGGGGGCGACCCCCTGGTCCCTTGGTTGGCGACGCCCATGGTTGGGACAGGGGATATTTTTCCATAATGCTCACATGTATATTTCCGAAATCATTGTTGCGCATGCCGATTATCCTATTTTATTTCCTACTCTTTCTCCTTGCGTTTCGAGGAAGTTGCAATTTGTATCACTAAAAATGTGCTTATGTGTATCTTACACAAAAGCGCCGTGCCGAGGAGGGGAGGGACGTTTAGACGCTCCCTAAGATTTTTCGAGGATAGCGAAAAAACGTTGGCGCGCAGCGCCGCCAAATTTGGCACAGCTGTTGGGGCATCAATTACCCACATTATGTAAGCGTTTTGACCTCGAGTCATTTCAGCTCAGGTCACCATGTCACGTCACGTGACCTTATCTAAAAAATGTTTCTGTCGTCCCGAAGTAACAAAGTTTGTCCAAGAGATTCGAACTTTACAGGATTTCCTAAGACCATAAGTACCTACAATTTTCAGATCTCTGATTTTTGTATAACAGTGATCTGAGGTCAGGTCAACTTTGTGACCTACTATAAGAGTCAATGGAAAATATAAAAAATGCTCTCTATTCAGAGAATTTGCATTAGATCAGGTCAATTCTTTATAGTCTAGTCATGCTATTTGTATATATACGGGTTTTGACCAGCTGTTGTCTGTCCACAGCAGTGGCGGCGGAAGGTATTTTCGGATGGGGGGCAAAGAAATCCAGGGCGTCTGGAAAAGCGCCCCCCCCCAAAAAAAAAATGATGGGAAATTATATCTTGTCGGATATAGGCCGCAATATTTTACCAGTAAAACGTCTTTTTGGGCGAAACCGAGCTGACGCGCTCAAGAAAAGCTAAAACAGGCTTGAAATATGAAACGGTACGGGAGCACACGTGCGCATTGACTGTGTCCCAATAATTAGTAGCATATCCAATAGTTTGACCGTGGTTATACCCTAGTATGCCTAGTTTTAGGAACGTTTAGCTGAATGGAGGTGTACAAAGTAAATACCGCTTCCCTGGGACAGACAACATACAAACAATAACATGCATTAAAGTGAAATATTCACCTTTGTATTTATTGATCTGCATTTTTCGGTGACACATGTATGTTTTCAAATTGATCATGTTTCAATTTAAAAGTAAAATGGCAACTTTTTATATTTCAAAACTAAATTGTGTGAAATAAATAAATATGTACTAAAATAAAGTGACGAACAGTACGATCCATCACTATATCTGGGTTGAATGTTAGTTGTAAACAAGTCATAGGTCTGCAGAAATGAAGTAAGTGTTCCAAGAAGCGGGACAACGTCCCTTATTGGTCAATGAAACAAATCACATACACTAAATACGTCACCGTATTAAGTGTATAAGCATATTTAGTGTATGTGAATATGTGAAAATACGTCGTCCTTGGCCAAGCTAATCCGCGAAATCATGGGCGTCGCCACCATTAGGGACACCAGGCCCCAGGGACATTGTCCCTAGCAATTTTCAGCCATCCCTAATAGGGTTCCATGTTAAAGTACACGAGCATTTTGATTGGTCCCAACTAATCTGAGATATGTCCCTACTGTAACTCTGAAGCCATGGCGACGCCCTTGCGCGAAATGCATCGCGGTTTTCTGAAACATTTAGTGGTTGATTATGGATAAGCGGTTTATATGAATGTTTCATGTGTGCATTGTAGTATATTAGATAACCGTTCGTTGAAAATTGATGGGAAAGACATAATTTATTTTCAAAAATAAGTCGAACACTAAACAGTTCGCCGTCCGGGGCCAAGCTATACTGCCGATTTCAATGCAATTTTGTCAAATGCTTGTTGATTGTTCATAGAAGTTTGGTACACATTCGCAAAAGATAGTGTGCATGACACATATGATATGCCTATTGCCTTCATGGTAAATAGCAATGCGTAGCAAGCTAATTTTCGCTCGGACAGTGAATTCGTTACCAAGCACTTGTGAGTACCGACCGATATAAGCACTTAACGCTTATCATCAACATTAACTTGAAATAGGCACGTAGCCAGGGTCGAAAATTTATATCTCTTTCGGGGGGCCCGAGCCCCCCCAATGATTTCGAATTTTAACATTAGGCCTATGGCCTTGCATGGTGAGAATGGAGTTAAAATTTATCAAATTAACATTAGGGCCCCCACCCCCCACCCCCACCCCCGACCGATTTCATAAAATTCCACCACTGCACGTAGCCAGGATTGCGTCCAGGGGAGGAGGGTCGGCGCCTTGAAGGGGATTCCTTCCCGAGCGTTCAAAGGGCCCCGTTTCCAAGCGTTGAAAGGGCCAAACAAAACGGATGAAAAAGCACGTTACAATGATGGACAATGCAGTATGACAGGTATGGCATGAGCCATACAAACTTTGGAACCAGCGACACCAATTTGAAATCACCATCTTCGACTTCAAACTACCTTCGAATATTTTTAGGCTCAATACCTGGAACTCTGAAATAAATTGCGCCACGCAGCGGCGCGAAAATTCATAGTCTTATGCTCTGGATATGCATTCTCATCAATGCGTCGTATTGCGTATGGTGCAGACCTCTAAAAATGTTATTGGCGTGAGCATATTGGGGGGCAAAAAGACATGTTTGCCTCCCACCTCTTTCGATAGGGGGCAGCCTGCCCCTCCCCCCACCCCCATCCCCGCTTCCGCCGCTACTGGTCGACAGGCGGGTTTTGACCAGCTGTTGTCTGTTCACAGCCGGGTTTCGACCAGCTGAACTCGATGGCTACATCTCGGATGTACCAGGCGGCGGCTGCGGCGGCGGCGGCCGGGTTCCTCCCTCACGGTGTACAGAACAGCGGCGTCCAGTCGGCCGCGGGAGGCACACAGTTCCACGGCTTCGACCTGCGCGGGATGGAGCACGGCACCGCCACAGGTGGGTCCCGGTACAGCACACCGCCACAGGTGGGTCCCGGTACAGCACACCGCCACAGGTGGGTCCCGGTACAGCACACCGCCACAGGTGGGTCCCGGTACAGCACAGCTACACAGGTATGTCTGCTCAGTGCTCGGTCTTACACACATGGCACGGTACACTGGTACAGCCACCCGTAGGCCTTCACCTAGGTAGGTACCGAACGCCGCGACAAAGGTGGTCTCGTGACAGGATCACACGTCAGGTGGATTCGCAGCGACGATCGGCAAAATACAGCGAGATGTGATTATGATGGAAAGACAAACGCTCGGCGAGATCTGGAGGACCGGACAAACCAAAATATTGCCCAAATATCCTTCAAATATATTAGATAGATGTTGTTCTAACTTTTATGAAGTGCATGGTTCATTGCGATTTGTCAGGACATAACGGGTCGTGAAAGTAAGTTGTTTTGCTTATGAGGGTGCAATTTAATAATTTACCTCTACTTTGTTCGAGCTGCTGAACTATTCCTCCATCATATACACACAATAATGAGCTGCATCTGCAGTTATTGCCAAGTTTTTACCAACTTCGATAAGATTAAGTTTACTTCGTTATTTCCCTCGTGCTGATGCGGCCGAAATTCCCGTCCCGCGTCCCGCGTCGTTCCTTGTCGACACCCCGGCGGCCGGCGGCGACCGATGACAGCGCATATTTGCACCGGTTCTCGCATGGCGTGTCGGCCGCGTGCGAGAGCCTGATCGATAAACTGTTGCTATGGTAACCACGCTGAGTGCGCCAAACGTCTTCGCTAATTATTTGTCGGCAGATCCTTCAGCCAATAGGACGAAGCTCCTCTTTGATGTCCCTGATGTCGCCCTTATAAGCTGATTCAGCTGATTGGACTTCGGTACAGAAGGGGTTTGTTCCTAGCAAAGGACAATGCTTTGAGACTAAATTGCATGGTGTAAAATGAAGGAGAAAATGTGGGAAAAAACAGAAAGTTGACAAAAAGGGTGAGATAATGAAGCGAGAAAGTTATACAAAAAATGAAAAAGAGAGGGAAAATAAATAAGGAAACAAATACATAGAGCTCGAGGGAGAGAATTCAAAAACAAAGAGAAAAGAAAAAAGAATATGGAGTGATGGGCTGCAGGAAAAGCAGCCTCACTGTACGTCAGTCGCCGAAGTCTCTGTCGATCTGCCTGCTTGCCTCTCCCCGTGTCGCCGCTTCCAGGCACCACCGGCCGGCCACCTCCCGTCCTCTCTTTTACGAGCATCGAACACCCATTACCAACATCCCCTGCCGGCACAATCAATTTACACCAAAACCATCAGTCAAGCTATTAGAAGCCGAATTGGGTATCAATATTACATTCAAGTAATCATCATTGGACCTCAGGTCCCGTTCCGTTTGCATTATTGGCTGCGAGCGGCTGTAGACCGTGGGGCCGATATTGCCGCCGGGCACGCCACTACATGACAATGGAGGCGCTATTGGCCATTTCACCCATTGACTGCCGGTAGTAGCGACAATGCGCTACTCACTGACGTCATCGACGGCCACTCGGTCCACTGAACTGGCTATTGGAGCTGGAAGTCAGTGGGCAGAACTGGCTTTTGGGACTAGCAGGCAGCGAACTGAATCGGCTATTGGGACTGGACTAGCAGTCAGCGAACTGGTCTGGCTGTTGGGACTTATAATCGGAAAATTGGTGTGGGAATAATTCCCGTTCGACGATAGGGGTTTGCATCCCCGTCCGTAAGCGTCCCAAGACACAACCAGGAGCTACCTGAGATGAAAACTCGCATTCATGCCCACTTGACATCACTCACAAGGTCACTCCTAACGTCACGCCTAACATCAATCACGTCACTCCTGACGTCACACATGGCATCACTGACAATGTGACTAGTGACGTCACATCTAACATCACTGACGTCACTCCTGACATCACTGACGTCACTTCTGACATCACCCTTGGCGTCATAACCCATAGCACGCCCAATACCGCACTTCAACATCACACCATCCGACCCACTCGGGAAACCCGGCCCCATGACAAAGCTGACATCTTGTCCAACGATTAGGGATGGCAGTTCAATGGAGCGGAAATTACACAATCTGATAAGAATGGAGACAGCCGGCTCTCAGGTGTTCTGTGACGTCACAGACAAAATGGCCGTCCGTCCGCCGCCGCTGCCCAATAATAAGCCCCAATCAGTGGCGGCGGCGGTAGCGGTGGCAGTGGCGGGGTACAGCAATAACGACCCGGTGGAGAGGTCCTTTGTTTTCGTGGAGCGGCGTGTTTCGAAGGGGCGCTGAGGCTGAGGGAGAGGGTGGTGACGGTGGTGCTGAGGCTGAGGGTGGTGCAGGCGGGCAGTCTGTTCCAAGACATCGACCAACTTGCCAGCCGGAAAGATGATGTACCTATCTAATTCAGTGCAGTTACATCGTACAACTGTCAACACAACTGATATGTTATACATAGTGTGTGTGTAAGCACAGACCTACACAGCCTCAACGCATTGTACACACAAACATACGCAGTCATCAGCAGGGGTGAATACAGAGGGGGCGATCCGGCTATGCCCCTCCCCCCCAGTATAAAATCGGTGTAAAATTGACACATTTCCTGTTATAAAAGAAAATCTAAGCAACTCTTACTAAGTAAAGATTGTTTTTTAAATGAGCTGTCAATGCATAAGCCAGCGAAATCCGATGCGTTTTCATAATTATGTGAGACTTTTGGACTTTGCCTCCCCCGAAACCACTGATGGTCCCTCCCAAACTACCGTTCTGGATCCGCGCCTGGTCCTCAGTATATTACACGCAGACATCAGCAGGGGCTCCGCCACGCCTTTAGAATTGGGGAGACGGGATTGAGGGTCGTCGAATGGTCGCCGTCAGCGGAAAGTTGTTGATCAGGGAAGGGAGAGAGAGGGAGGTGGAGTGTTAGAGAAATGTCATTTGAACGGAGGAGGGTGGGTGGAGCGTACACGAAGCCAAAAAGTTGTTGAGCGTGAGGGTGGAGCGTCAACGAAAAGCTGTTGAGCGGAGAGGTGGATGATTTATAGTTGTTTGTCAGGGAAAATGGGGGATAATCCCCCTGACTCAAGAATGGGGGTCGACACGTCCCCCGACCTCCGTGGTGGATCCCCTGCAGGCATGACATGCAGATGTACAGTGTACACACATACAGCCCTCAGTACAATGTTTCTAGCTGATAAAATATCAAAACGATAGGAATATCTGTTGAACGTTTTGGAATTATACCTATTCAGCAAAGCCACCTGGAATTTTGGGGTGTTCACACTATCAACTCTTTGAACGCTCGACGCTTCGTTACCTTCAATCAATACTTGGCGTTGGCACTTTGTTCTGTGGTTTGTAGTTAGAACCCTCTTTCCAACTTGCAGGGCTTAGATATCTGCAACGACATGATAAATATCGACACTCGACCGAAATAGAATCCCTCTGATTTCCCCCGAACACCGTCAAACAGAGCCCTCAGCTGGAGTCTGCACGCTGCTGTGTTTAGGTTTGTGGCGGAACTGGCCGCCACGGGAGGCGGAAGGAAGTGGGGCAGCCTGTGAAACCGGAGCGCCTTCTTCCCCGCCACAGACGGACGCCGCCACTCGGAACCCCGGGCCTTCTCCCCGCCGAGAGAGCACCCCTTTATATCCCCTGCCGCCGTCTCCGGCCGTCGTCCCCGGTCGCCGTCTCCTTCGCCCGCCGTTCGCCGCCGCCGCCGCCGCCGCGGCGCCTCAGCTGAGCGTCCCGCGCTTTCGCTGCCCCGGGCGTGCTCGTCCCGCGCGCCCCGCTGCCGCCGCTGCCAGGAGCGGCATCAGAGCGGTGGCGGACGTCCGCTGACCGCCCGCAGTCGCCGCTGCTCTCACTAATTTGTTGTTGGCTCGATGGCTGTTTGACTGGCTATTTTGGAGCACCTCCAGTGCCGCGAAGTCGAGAGAGGACTTCTGAGGTCGGGCAGAAATGACAGGGGTTTGTTTGGAAGCGGATGTCTCAAGTTTGGAACGTCTCAAGGGCCGAGGCGTCTCGCTCTTATCTCGGAGAAAATTGGAGCTTTGGACTTGGATGTGAACACTGTGATGAATTGTATATTGGATGTAATCTGATGGATATGATAAATAAATTATGAAATGGGAAAAAGCAAGATGACAATCATGAGGAGATCAGCTCAGTACATTTTCATGGCAAAATTATATTGATAATAATCGCAACCCGCTCGACTTTGAGCGAATTCGTGTTTTGGAGCTTTTTTAGAAGTGTGTGCTTGTAAATAATTTTTCAATTAATTTCTTGACTGGTACATACATGCATAGTTATGACATCCCTGCAATGAACCTATCAAGTGCGATGTTCACAAAGATCCGTGGGCTCGCATCTTGTTTAAAGATAAATGATCTGGACATATCAGACGGCAGCTGGAACAGCGTTTGATCGACAAACCCAATACAAATAACTAAGACGGTTATTCGATGCAGGTAACTTATAAATCGTGTTCATCAACACGACAGCGCTATACGTGCAACACGCCATTTTCAGCAAATGCTAGAAGTATGGATACAAGTTTTCCTTCCTTACCTGTTGGTTTTACTTTGTCTGACGTTCTTTCTTGTTGTATATTCCCTCTCCCTTCCTCCCTTCCTCTTCCCTCTCTCTCTTCCTTCTTCCTTCTTCCCTCTCCCTTACCATCGACCACGGCCTCAGCGTTGAGCCACGCCCGGCTAAGCGACCACCAAATTGAGAAATGCCAACGGGCAATTCAAGGCGCGCTCGCCGACCACACAAAGTCTGCGGAATAATTGGCAATTTGCTGGAGCCGGCGCAGCGCGGGCGGCGGCAGAAGGCGGTCAGTCGACAGACAGCTCTCGTAGCTGAGCTGCTGCAGCGCAGAGCTGTCGTGCAGCACCGCCCACTTGACGTGCTGACGGCGCCGAATGGTGTCAGACAGAACCGGCCGCACCGTCAGTCTGCAGTGCTGCAATGGTGCAGTCACGTGCTATCACGAGCCATTTGACTCAGCGGAATGCTGGTATTTGTTAAGTTCATTTTCCAATACTTATTATGTATAATTTAATAATAATAATACACTATAATAGCCCCCAGGGTAATGTTTCAGGTGATCTTGTTCTGTCTTACAACAGTAACAACCTTGTAAACTAATATTGTATTGTATTTGTCACCGCAGTTATAAATTATATTTGTAAATGCATTTTATCATCTTATCAAGTTCCATGCAAGAACCAAAATGACTATTATTTGCGACCACAATGAATCTAGTCAGTTAAGTTTAAAAAAAAATAAGTTGGTAAATGCTTTCCCGAATCACTGTCAGAAAATGATACACTTCCATTCATTTAGTTAACTTGACAGCTACTTTCAGCGCCCACATGAATTGTTAGATACGGTAACAGCATGAATTGCCAGATTCCATCATCTCACGAACGAGCAGGAGCAGGGATTCCTTTCCAGCCACTGCTGGATAAGCCACCAGTACACCTGTTCGCTCTTAGGCCCGCCAACCATGAGTGGCATGCACCGCGCCAGATAGCCAATATCTTTTTGCAACACCTTGAGCCGCCGCCCTATCAAGCGGACCAAATTGCTGGCGGCTCGGCTGGCGGGCCAGTGTTGCGTGATCTGTGATTTACCCGCGTCAGTCAACGCACGATAGAGCGCACCGCAGCTATAGCCCGGCCGCCGGAGCTGTCGAACCGCGCTCGAGCCTCGAGATGCCGTGCGCCCTCTGATTGGCACGGTAATTAACCCGGCCGAAGTCTGGTCGGCGTTCTTTGATGGTGGGTGGCGGGGATGACGGGTGGGCAGGGGTGCAGAGCGGTCCGGTGATCCGGTATCGGCAGGTAATGTATACATTAGCGGCTCGAATCAGACCGAGACTGGTTCAGGGGATGATATTGAATCAAAAGAAGGGTCGTGTTTAGTAAGATCGTATTCATTTGGACTGGCATGCTGGCTGGGTTGTGAGGAGAAAAAAGACGCGCTGGCCCAATGTGGCCGCTAAATCACGGAGCTCCCGGTAACAGACGCATAATGCATCGTTAACGAGCACTCACATCTTGCACATCATCCCTTATGGTCGCAGTATTAAATGTGAGAAACGTGGTTACTGGACGGTTAGAAACGTGGTTACTGCTTAAGTTCTCAGTCTCACGTTTGAGGCAACAAGCTCTTGGTCTGTGCACAAAAGCCAATTATTGAGGTTGCGCGTGGGTTCCTCGTTGTGTTTTGGTGCGTCAGTTACATTGTCGGTTATCGAGAGTTACTGCGCCAATGTGGACTAAGAATGTTTATGTCAGATAGTTGTATTCTGACATAAACAGAATACAATCCTTTCCTCTAAAAGGAGCTCCCTTTGTCATAAATCAAAAGTTGTGTGATTTTTGCAGCATCTGTGTTTTTTAATAGATTTCTGTGACGTTTTTAGCGTTGTTTTTACGTTCCTGGTGCTTAGACTGCGCCGTCTAACTTGGCCGCACTCCTGGCAGCCTACCCTGCTGTCACTCAGCGACTGGTTAGTAATGGATAAATCCATTGCCTGAATGGTTAGGCTGTGCCGCAATATATAATTGCGATGCGGAACAGCGTACACGATCGGGCGCAAATTGACTAATGGAATTGGCACGCCCTGAAACCCCAATAAGCAAACAAACAGCGTACTCACTACTCAGTCCAATTTAAGATAGATGACTGGTTGAGATTCGTTTGAATAATTTGCTCCAATTCCGTTACAAGATGTGTGCTGGCTGCTGCATTCACATTTTATTAATTCGAAAGCGAAAGTGGTACGCTTTTACCTAAGTTTAAGCGCTACGGCTGATTTCACTGTTGGTCGTTACCTGTAATATAAATAACGCATTTTTAGCGAGTGAACGGCGCACTTTATTCTGAAACTATGAGTCAATAATCAAAACCAGTTGACTCTTTCGTTGCTACAACATATAATTCGAATGGGAAAATGTGAAAATACTGAACATATCCTTTTAGCATTTTCCATTCCTTTGTCTCCACACTTTTATTTAGACAAAAAACATACCATATCGGAGTTATTTCGTGAGTGGTTGCTCTATCGTTAAAAAATAGCCTCTCCTGCATGCCACAAATAGTGATGACCGTGGCATCTCGCCGAACATTGCGGTGGAAGACGGAGTGACTAACGGCAGTCTCCCCAGCTGCAGCACGTTCAACAGTGGCGATGGTGGCAGGTTTGCGGCCCTGCGCGGGTCGGTCGGCCTGTCAGCCGGCCTGTCGAGTCTCGGCTGTAACTGGCGCCACAGCTGGAGGAGGTGCCTCAGCCCGGCGCCGCACGGCGCTCTGACACCACCACAATGGCTCGCCCGAATAATACACCAATTACCTGACAAAGACCAGGCCGACAATGGCTCTGATTGGCGGCATCCGGCGGCCATTTTCGGCCGGTCATGCTCCTTAATTAATCATCACGTCAATGTGCGACGCGTAATGGGTCGACATCTGACTCTAATTTGATGCTGATTCGCGGCCCGACGCTGACAGCCAGCATGTGCTGCTGCATATGAACTCGGCTGCTGCAGCTCCCGGCGTCTGCAGACAGAGCGATCGGCCGCCGGCTGCCGGCCACGACAATTACACATCTAACAACTCTACAGGCAGCGGCTGACACAACTGACAACTCTACAGGGAGTGGCTGACAGAGCAGATACGGAGGAAAAACACGTTGACAGCCAGCCACCGACTGAGAGTCACAGCTAAATGCATGCAACAGGGGCCATGCAGATGCAGCCCAACAAATGGCATGACGGCATATCAACGTTTCAGAGAGACCCAGACTGGCCTCACTGCTCGGAGTGCTTCAACAAAGGCCGGAGATCGCATGCCAATGCAACCGATGCAAACATTACAGCACAACAAACGTCGGGGAAGCTCCAACCAGTATCTGCGTGTTTTTGGTTTTCACAGCAGAGAGCGAAGTGGCAAAAGCTGAGTATCCGGCATCAGGCTCCGTCAGCCGACCGATGCCTCCCGCCTCAGCTGCCCTATCTGTGCAGAGCTGTGAGGAGACAGCAGCTGTGTAGCCAGGCCAGCTATGCAGCACCCCGTCACAGGCCCACTCGGGCCGCGTGTTGTCTCAACGACACGCCCGGCGCGCTATCAAAGCGCGCGAAACGCGAGCCTCCGGCTCCGAACGTGTCGCGTCCGGTTACACCGGCCACAATGGCCGGCCGTGCCGCAGCGCCGCCGTTTGTCAAAATATTATTGTTTGCTCTGGAAGTTGGCGTCGTGTCCGTGGCGGCAGGCTGGGCATCTCATTATAGCAGCAGTAGCGCCGGAAATGACGCAGAATGAGAAACGCGCTGAGTGGGTATGACTGGCCGCAGGCTGAGAGTCACGGTGATAGGGAGACACGAGAGAGATCGGCGAATCCGACTCAGAACAACATAACTTTCGGACTTTCAGGAACAAGGAGGTTGTCATCCTCTTCAGAATAACTGGACATAATTTTACCTCATCTTTTGTGCATGTATAAGCCGAAATAAGGATGTATCACTGTACAGTGCTAAGAAGCCGCAGTGCACAATGCGACTATCCAAATCGCTTCAGAGTTCAATAATCAGTGGTTCAAGTTACCACCTCAATTAGTCCCCATCGACACGCTTTTCCGAAAGTCTGACTTTTTTGGCAGCTTCTCAAACTCCAGAAAAGGGTTCTTCAAATAGTTTATTGGTCAGAACCTGAATACGCTACGCTACAACACCGAAAGACCTCCATATGGCCTGAGGTCGGGAAGTATCGATCTCGACTGATGCACCAACCATCACACGATGAAAAATTCATCGACATGCACTTAACTGCTATGACAATAAGCTTTCCTGCTTTCAGAATTCGAGTCACGTGTACGAGTCACTGTTTGCCGCGACACTTTGGCTGATTTAATGCATCCAATTGGCACACCCCTTCACTGCTAAGCGTTCTGGCAACATGCATTCTGCTTCCTCATGGTCATACATTGTCATCAATCTTGACAGCTATGCTCTCCATGTTTGAGGACATTTTCATTACGAAAATTGATGTTTAAACAAGCTAATAACTGACTGAACATCCCTGACTGTTTGTAGAACATTTGCATTTGCCGTCCAACGGACGCACAAACCATCACTGTCAGTCGGTTCGGACGGAATGAATTAACTGAACAACGTGCGGTTGACTGTCTGAAATGAACTGCAGCGGCCTGCGGCATTGATCACAATCATCCATATCGGATCTTGATTTTTTGATCACTGCTCAGCACTTCTCCCTTAACTTGCCCAAAATGTACCAAAACTATATATTATATGTATATATGCTATGGCTATGCGTTTGTGCAAGCGTTCGACTATCTGCCCAGCGCCCATGACAGAGAGAGGACAAAGTTGCCACCTGGGCGGACCGGCCAGGTGAACTAGTGAGCCGGTGAGATGGTGAGACGACGTCAGGTGAGCCAGAAGCAGGGTGTAGGATTCCTATTCAGTTGGGGCTTCAACCACTCCCACCCCCCAACTTGGGTTTCAGTCCCCCCCCCCCCAACTTGGCCGATGAAGTGGGTCGAATCCGGGAAGAAATGTGTATTTTTGTGGGACTTTTCAATAGGTACTTTTGGAGCGATTTTGCCTGCTCAGCCCCCCCTCACACTTCTCTGGAGAAGCTACGCCCCTGGTAAGAAGGCAAGTGAGCTGACGGGCTGGTGAGTTGATGCGCTGATGAGCCGGACCGCCGGTGAGCCGGTGAGCCGGTGAGCCAGTGAGCTGTTGAGTCAAGCGACCCAGTGCTGAGGCACTGAGGGCGTATCCGTTCTTCCACCAATTGATTCGATCGTGCTGAGTAGTGAGTAGCGTCGCGCTCCACATCACATCTGTGTGGACACTGAGCCTCGCCCACCACCCGGCCGGTGGTTTGCCGACGACGCCTCTGGGGGCCACTGCTGTTGTTCCTGTCACCTTCCTCAACCCTAGTGTTACTTTCATCACAAATACCAACATCAACAAAAGTGACAACACCAACACCAATACCAGCACCAACACCAGGTCCAGTGCAGCACCAACGCCAGGTCCAGTGCAGCACCACCAACGCTTCCCTTGTAGGTCTGTGCACATTGCACAGGCAATACACCGTCCCCAATGAGATGTTATCAGTTATTGGACCTTTCGGCGAGCGCGTGCAGCTTGTTAGCACGTCAATAACCGTGTCTAGCGGCCATGCCATGTCGCCCTGCGCGCACTTCATCGGTTCAGTTGGCCGCCACGCTGATAACGCGACCGCTCGTTCATTTATTATTGAGCGGGTTGGACAAGGGCTGGGGACAAGTGCTGAGGCCAGGGCCAGGCTGGGGGTTATGTTTTAGTGAGTTACTGTTACAATATAATTTGTGTCGCATGTAACTCACTAAAACCCTTCTCCGTTGGTCAGTAAACTATACTGCACGGTCAGACAGCGGATGGCTCAAACAGGCTCAATCCGTCCTATCGACCGGACCTGGCATAACTTTTTTCTTCACCGAGTTATATCAATTCAGATCATTGATTTTATTGCGGCTTAATGTAAAATAAGTTGTGTCGCATGCAACTCACTAAAACATATAATTATTTTAATGTTGTCGAAATTAGCGCATATTTTAGGTTCGACTTCAACGTCGGGAATAACCGTAAACTTGGCGGGACAGAAGAGTATTTAGGACCCCTGCGTTCGAAAATGTTTCAGATAATGCCAATTGCCACAGTATAGGCTGACGCGATATTATGTTTCTTCGTTTACAGATTTGGATAACCACAACAGCCTACTCGGCCGAGAATACCAGCAGGGAGGCCACTCCAAGAAAAAGAAGAAAAAACGAAGGCATCGGTAACACTTACTCCTAGATGAAAAATTGAATTTGGATTTAATATTTAATTTAATTTGTGGTCGTATTAAAGGGACACTGCCGTCTGCCACCTTCCCAAAAGTTCTCAAATTTACGCCGCTTGTGGTGCTAAATTATGATATGTAATTGCTGTCGGAACACGATTTATGACATTTGTTTCTCACAAACAAGTGTTCAATTACATAAAAAGACTTAAGTTTTAATATTTGAGGCTGATACGTCATATGAAGGAATTTCGGATAGAGAAAACCTTCACGTGCATATATAGTATTCCTACGGCTACTTTATGACCAAATGTAACTATAATCGGACTATCAATCAAACATTTAGTAAAGAGTGACGACGTCATCGGATCAGGGTCCCCGTTCAAATACACTGGGAACTGGGGATGTTGCAGATGTCAAAACCAAACTCAAATTTCTTTGTGATTCGACTTCGGTGGTTGTTTTAACTTATACTATATATAATTGTAATGCCTAGCACGGGAAATGGCTATCTCAACTCAAATGTAATGTTAAGGTGGCGGTGTCACTTTAATCTGCTTTTTCTTGTCTTGATTAATAACTTCAAACTTGAGAAGTTTGATACAAACATGCATATATCACATTTTTCATGTAGGTATAATTTTTATGTATCATTGCTTTCAATTATTTTTAAGTTGGTCTTCAGATTTTCAAGTTAATAAATTGCATAAAGGTCCTAAAATGGCTATTATGGTTATTAAAAGCAATCAAATTTGTATTGATTGTTAACTGATTTAAAGAACCAACTGAAAAGAAACTACCTACCTACTCCTCTGTATTTGAGCGTATGTCGGTTATAAGAAGGTAGACGGGTTTTTACTGAGAACCGGGTCAAAAAGAAAACGGAAACATGTCCTTCCTTACCTGATGAAGTTCTAATCTATTTGATCTAAAATTACATATTTTTCCCATTTGGAACGTGTTTAAATAAATATCATGTTGAACGTAACCAACATAGAGTCCGATATTAGAGCCTTCAACAAATAATTTCGTTCTTCTATTTGACCGGAGTTAAGGTTATCCGACATTGCTTTGACGTTCACTGTTGCTCGGCAGGACAATTTTCACCAGCTTTCAGGTGGAGGAGCTGGAGAAGGCCTTCAAGGAGGCTCACTACCCGGATGTGTACGCGCGAGAGATGCTCTCACTTAAAACCGACCTGCCCGAGGACAGAATACAGGTACGCCGTAGCTCATTTGCGTTTAAGCAGGACTTGCGAGTGAATTTCAAAAATAGGGTTCGTATGTTAGGGATCTTTAGGGCATTGTCTGACATCAAAGACAAGGTATCATACTCTTACTGGATTGCATACCTATAGATGGGCACCGGTCTGTCACTCCGTTACCAACAAAATTACTTTTTCAAGCATCAAAGGAACGGACTCGTTACATTTTTACAGCAACGGACCGAGTAACAGAAGTTACTTTTGTGCTCCGTTACTTCGTTACTCTTTAGTTCGTTACTTCATTAGTCCTTTATTCCGTTACTTTTTTGCTATACTTGTTTCTCTTCACGCCCGGGTTTACTCGCACCCATGGGCGTAGCAACGTTTTTAAAGTTGGTGTGGATTGTTATTGATGTCATCTGATTTTTTTTCCGAATTTCGTCCACTTGTCTTCTAATTGGTGCAAAAATGAATTGTTACATAAAAAAGTACAGTCTAAATTTACATACGACACCGAAAAAGCCCCTTGGATGATCAAAATTGCATCTATTTTACAATAAGTTGGTGTGGATTCTCCACACCAACATTCAAGTTGGTGTGGAGCCTTCCACACCAACCACATACAAAGTTACACCCATGCTCGCACCAGCACAATCAATGCCTTACACATGTAAAAAATCGAGCGTCATATGACATAAAGGGCTGCCAAATATCGTACCTGTTGGGATGCCCCTCGCTCGGGTAGAGGGGGCTGTTGCCATCCCCTCGGTTGGTCAGGAATAACTCCCGTAGTTATCAGCCGATTGCGATAAATATAAGTTAGAGGAGGTACGTATGCCGATTAGCGACCCTCTAAGGTTATAGCGCGCTGTTGCTATATGCTGTCATTGTTACGACTGTGGAAACTTGTTTTACGGGAAGTGTGAATATTTGTATAACCATATACAGTCTTAATTTATTCACACATTTTTTGTATTAATCGCAAATTGCAATCTTGCAAACCCTTGCATCAACGCAAATAGGGAACGTGTTCCCAATTTAACGCTGGATTGATTATATCATCCCACCTAAGACAACCTTTAGCAATATGTATATCGTATAAGTATTGGCATTTTATTAAGTCCTCGTTTCTTGCAGTTTCACTCCTGAATTTGAGGTAAAATTGAAATAAATTTCTCGTTTTGCAACGAAAAGCCCCGAAAGCATTTGGTGTCCATTTAGAACTTAATGTTTAAGCGGGCGACCCCTAAAAGACTCCGGGCGCAAATAGGGAAAATGTAAGTGTTCCAATCAACCCTGGGGTCCCATAGACAAGTAACCGAAGCTACACTATGGAACGGATAACGCAACACCAAAATAAACCCTAAGAAATCCAAATAAAGATCAAACACATTTTTTTTTAATTATAAGTACTGCAGTAGTAAAAACGCACATATAAAGTGCCTTTTGCGGCGTAAGAGAAATACGTGTTTTCTTTCAGCACACCTGCAGTGCACTACCATAGAAATCCACTAGAAGAAAAAGACTGAAACTGGTAAAGCGCACGCCGCACATGGCCGAATTAGTCATGCCAGTTTTTAAGTTGTATTTGGTGTCAACTTATTTGTATGGTGGGAGGTCGCAAATGGGGGTCGCAAAATCGTTAATAGGGTTTTTCACCCTATATAGTAAATGGTCTAAAAAGTTACTTATCACAAAGCAACAAAAAGGTATAAAATATGCGCTTACGCTGATATCACTACGTTTTACAAATGTAACGGAGTGAGTGTAACTTCCGTTACATTTTTGACAATGTAACGGAGCAACGAGTAATGAGTTACTTTTTGAAGTAACGGAGTAACGAGTAACGAAGTTACAATTTGAAGTAGGTAACGGTGTCCATGCAATGATATGGTAGCACTATGTAGTCTCCTGAAATTATGCCGTTCGATTTTTCAACCCTGCCGTGTCATTGTTATGCAACATCCATGAAAATCCAGCCAGCCCTGCAACATGACTGCTACTGGCCAGCAATAGACAACGAACAAGTCTCTAGTGTTAGCAGCCATGACTGGCTAGAACGGGTAGCTGGCAACTCATCGGTGGGCTCATCTGGCAGCAGCGCTCCGCCTCCCGTGGGACACAGTGCTGCCAATTTAATCCCTTCACGGTCGGCCTGCCAAAGAAATGTTTGCACCCTTTGTCGCTCCCCCTGCAAATTATCATTCATGAAAGATCCTGTCCCCAACAGGTGCCTGGCAAATGAAAGTGAAGTCACAAAAGAGGAATTAATTGGCAATGAGGATGAAATTGATGGGTGTTGAAAGCCAGTTTAGTAGGCACTCTTTGGCGCCGTGGCGTGTCATTTGAAGTCGATGAAGTTGTAATCACCGTGTCGACGGTGTTCAGCTCTCTGCGGCTGCCGGCTGGCATGGTCGCTGCGGGGCGCGGTGCCGCTCTAGAAATAGGCCGAGTCCACACTCTCAACGACCAACTATTTTATCCGATTTATTTCATGAATGGGCAATTCATATGAATGGTTTGTATGGATATGTTGCGTTTTCAGATCACACTGCTAAACAGGGAATGTTATTACATGATATGACCGTACTGTACATACAAACCCGGAGGCCAGAACCTTCCAACCTACCACCCGGTATAATGCCAAGTTCAGATGAACAGCTAATTTTGTATTCGTCCTTATGCCAAACAGGATCGCAGAGTATACGATATACATGCCGATTGATTCATGCTGCCCATGGCACTGCAGGTTCCCATATCTATTTCAAATTATATTTCCCTTCTCAGGATTTTAAAAAGTCGGAGAAGATAGGAAGCATTCGATAAATGCAAAGTCATTCATGCTTTTGGATGACATTGTGGTTCTGGAATATGATAAACGCTATAAGTTGTCTTATACTTCGATTTTTACCTCTTACGGATACATTGTGTCGTATAATAATCGCTGATAAGCGATATAACCTTACACAGGAACATTCGCCTTTTTTATTTCGTGTCCTTTTTGAACTTTCGATGCTCCGATCATTTAGCGAAAGCACAATTCATGGGTGGATTTAATCGAGGTGATTTAATCAATATGGGCTCCGCCTGCATTGGAAATATGAATATAGTAAACGTAGTTGACACACCCTCCATTGGGTTTGAATAAACGGTACGGTATGATTGTAGTTTTCATCTAGCAACTCCCAACAAGTTCGAAATGTAAGAACATTGAACAAACTGCATACCTTCGCCCTGGTCCTGCTCCGGGCTTCACGTTTATTACACTGCGTGTAATGTCTCTGCTAGCCTGAAATGGGCACTTAGCTTCCTCCTGATGACATTGTACAATTTGGCTACGCTACTTATCTCGCATTGGACGACAAAGTCGAGCTAGAACGACACCCAGAGGAATGCTGGACTTAATTGAATTGTTCTTCCGAGACCAATGACATTATTAGCATCTACTCAGCAGGTCTTTTATATGCATATATACATGTTATATGCTCTTACCAGCGTTGAGTGAATATTCGCGTATTGGGGCTTTGGGACTTTCCTTCACAATAACTAGTGTGTGACATGCATGCTCTAGCTCATATATAATACTTACGCTTAAGTATATGAAGTATGAACATGCTTAGTGAGCATGAGTTATCGTGAATAATGCAATGCATTGTTCCATACTAAGCATATGATTTGACAGACTTTCACCCGACGGATGGTCACGTCGATAAAATCAGATCATTATACAAACTCCTTAACTTCGCCTCCTCTCAGACCTTAAAGGGACACTGGTCTGTTCCACAGTAAAAATTGATATGTTAATAACACTCGGATTTGATAAGCACCATGAATCCGTTTTTTTTTTTTTTCTGCGAGCCCATCACTCCAATATTATCGTTCAAAGTTCAAGTTTTCTTCCAGCCAATGACTTGACGAGTCCGTCACCACTATGGTACAAATCATTAGTTGGCAGCGCTGTGCAACTATAGGAAAATTATGATATTTTGCCTAGCATTCTTGTCGAAATTTGTAATGTCAGAAAACATTTCATGTCCTATTATGTCTGATTTTAACTCAATAATAGGCATACGAAAAGTTGAGGACGAAGGGAAAAGTGAGAGAACGATTTCTTTTTTAACCTTAACGAGAGGATTTTGCGCCTCCAACCATTGATGAAGTTTTTTTTTTTCACCGTGTTTTTTTGTATCGGATTGTTTACATTATTTTAAGGTACTCCCTGCACAGTATTGTTTATAAATGCGGAAATGTCTCAACTGCGCTGAATTTGGCGCTCAATCGCTGCCATATATGTGTAGTAGAAATGCGCAACCGTTTTTATATTAATTATAAAAAAATAAAAATAAATAATAGTTTTGTACTGCGCTGGACTTTTGGTAAACATAAGAGAAAAAAATATTTAGTCCTAGACTTGCTTTAGCTGTTTTTGCGATAATCATCCGGAAGAGGCAGTGTCCTTAAAGGGAAACTGCCACCGTTAACATTAATATTTGAGCTGAAATAAGCCATTGTGCGTGCTGCAGTTGGCCATTGGAAATTATGTATGGTATAGGCTAAAACAGCCCTGAGGTCGAATCAACGAGAATCGAGTTTGGTTTTGACAATCTGTAACATCCCAGTCCCACAAAGTATTATGAAACTGGACCCTGAGTCGATGTCGTAGTCTCTCTTTACTAAATGTTGATTACAGTCGAACTTGGTTTTACCTTTGGCCCATACAATTAGCCATACACTAGTCCATACTTAATGGGCAGTGTGAAGTTTTTTTCCCCCCAAAAAAATCCTTCATGTGACGTCATCAGCCCAAACCTCAAAACGCAATTATTCATGAAATTGAGCAATGTTTGTGAAAACAAATTGTCATAATCGTGTTTCGCAGCAATTACTTTTACTTCACATTAGCACCAACAAGCCAGCGGTAATTTGAGAACATTTTGGGAAAGGTGGCAGTGGTCCCCTTTAACTCGCGGCGTCGGTGCTCGGCGCCACCCTCGCCGTGCCGGGGAGGGGGGGGGGGGGTGTTTAGACACACCCTCGAACTCGACTCCTTTGAGACGTAGACAGAACCGAAAAAAACGTTCACAAGCTCTCAACATGGACATTCGAAGTTACTTCAGTCATGTTGTGGCTCAGGTCAATATTGAGGTCACCAGAGGCTATCAAATGTCAGATTTGCCAGTTTTAGGACTTCGATTAAAAAATGTATATATTGAATTTTACAAATAAATTTAGCCCACACCATTTGAATGGATGGATTACCCTCGCTAAGTAATAAGTATAGCTTGTTGTGCTTACTGTCCGATCAGGCAGCAGTTCCTGGCAGCCGGCATAATCAGGCAGTTCCTGGCAGCCGGCATAATCAGGCAGTTCCTGGCAGCCGGCATAATTACAAAGCTTCAAGTTTTACGTTCCCGACATACCTGGACACAGTCCGCCCCGCTTACTGATATCACGTGACCTTGGGTGCGACCGATGCGATCATTTTGCACGTCTGACGTCTATATTAAGTTATAGCAATACTTATTCGGCAAAAAAGTGCTGGTGACCTAAGACGACATCAGCACTGACCTTGCAGAGGTGACAAGGCAACAATTGCACCTGGGTCATCTAAAATGAGCTAAAATAATATGAGCCTGAAGTAACTGGCCTGCAATGTCTGAAAAGGAAGCATTTGTATATTTTCCTGATCACTTAAAATGAGGAGGTCAGTAAACTGACCTGACCTTAAAGGGAACTAGTTCACTTGAAAAATGAAAAAAAGCAAGAAATGATGAAGAGAAGCAAGAAATTACGTATCATTATTACTTAGTAAGTCAAAGAAACCTATATTTACGCGGAAAAAGCCAAATAAAATGTCATATTGTGATATTCATATTTTTTCCTCAAAGTAATGCGAAATCAGCTTTCTTAGAAGCAGTATGTCATCAAAACGTCATCATTTGGAGGGATCGTGGCGGGCATACAAGACAGTATTGCCTAAAATTGTGAACATGAGGAAAATGCAACGCTTTTAGAACCCCGGAGATTAATTCGAAGTCAAAATCACGTGCTTTTCATTTTATTTTGCTTAATCGACGACGGAATATTATTTATATTGTTAAGTCACCAGATAAAACAAACGGCAAAGATTACAAATGTTCTCGCCGTTATTTGTGTTTATCCAAAGGAAGTTTCCGTGGTCATCTATGGACGTTGAAGTTGTGTTAATATTCAACTTAGCCTAGACCATGTATTCATTACGAAAATTATCAGTGTTATCTTTTGCATAATCAGTGCAGTGAAACGGGAATTATTTCTGAAACCCATTGCACTCAAGGAAGCAGCAAAGTTGAAAACAGATTTCGGCCATCTGTAAGACTAGTACGTCTAATAATCTCTGAGAATGTTACTGATAACGTTTATAGTGATTTAAGCATCAAAATCACAATAAATCTCACAAAGTTTATTCTTGCAATACAGGGAATGAGGTACTGAAACAATATGTTTTTTCCAGTCCAGCACTAAGTGTTCTATCAAAAACTTTTCCTAAGTCTTACGTCATCTCTACGTCATAATCATTGCGTCACATCAGCAAAAAATCAGCATCAGCGATTGGATTACCGGTTATACCGGTCTTCGACTTTTAGGACTGAATATTAAATAATTAAGAGGTTTCTTTGAAAATGTGAAAGCGTCACAAGTCATTTCGAGCATGCGCCATCAACTTGGCTACTCAACTCAAATCCCAATGTTAAAGGTGAACTAGCCGGTTTAAGGCAAACCCCACACGGGGCGTTATTCATTCGTTGTGCGTTTCGTCACGTCTCGATGCGTCTTCAATGGCGTCTCAATGCGTCTCAATGCATCTCAATGCGTTGCGATGCGTCAATGATTCAGGCGCATTGACGCATCGCAACGCATTGAGACGCATTGAAACGCATTGAGACGCATTTAAACCCATTGAGACGCATTGCAACCCATTGAGACGCATCGGGACGTGACGGAGTGCAACACAATGTATGAGAAACGCACCCTTGTGGGGCTGGTCTAATTCACCGATACCACAAAACGATATAACCGAATTGTAGGTATTCATGACTTTATGAAATCCTGCAAGTTTCAAATCTCTCGGACACATAATGTGTTTTTGGCACGACCACAAACATTTGTTGAGGTAAGGTCACTTGACGTGACCATGTAACCTGACCTGAGATGACTAAAACTTTTACAAATATGGGTAATTGATGTTCGAACCACAAACGACAGAGCTGCGCGCCGCCGTTTTTTCGCTATCGTCTAAAAACCTCAGAGGGTGCCTCAACACCCCCAGGCACGGTGCGGGTTAGGACGCCTGAGCTATACGGTACGCCGCCTTCTTTCCCTTTGACCAGCGCAAACCGCCATGAGTGGCTGGCGCTTCTCTCGTTCCGGCCATTAGCGGTCGCGTCTGAAGCGACATTGGCCTGAGATGGCTGCATTAGCTAGACGTCTCTGGGACGGCAAGGGGGCGGTGGCTGTTATCATCGACCAGGGTGGAGGCGGCGGCGGCAGAGGGGGGTAAGCCGCTGCTGCCATCGCCTCTACTGCTGCCACCGCCTCCGCAACCCTCAACATCCCTGCCGCCACCACCTCCGTCGCTGCCGCCGCCACCTCCGTCGCTGCCGCCGCCACCTCCGTCGCTGCCGCCGCCACCTCCGTCGCTGCCGCCGCCACCCCCGTCGCTGCCTCCACCACCTCCGTCGCTGCCGCCGCTACACCTCCGTCGCTGCCGCCCCCACTTTCCACAGACCATCAGAACACCCGGCTCCACCGTGTGCCCTGTCAGCAGACGCTCCGTCGCCGAACCGACATTTAGCCGGCACCAGGCATTTAGCCGCCACTGCACGGTGCTCAGCCTAATGAACGACCCTCGTCCTCCCTCCCATAACGGCTGTTTGCCTACCTAACAGGAGCGGTGCGTGGCGGCGGGCAACGCCATGTGTGGATGGATGTGGTATGCATGCATGTGTGCATGTGAGTATTGACGTTGAGTGACATTTTATCAGCAAAATGGATTGGCGGCTCAAAAGACGACGCTGATGCATATGCTTGAGGAAGGGCAATACATTGGCACTGAGTCGCTGAGTGGCTGAACGTGAGGAGTACATATACATACCTATATAATTTGATCGCTGATCGCTGAAGGTACCGTTAGTGTCCAAAAGGCTCCCGTTTATTAGAAATGAACTAGACTGAAAAATTGTAATTACCTACCTAGAAGCTATAACATGCCATTTTTAGGACTGCATTTTTAGATGGTGTTTGTTATATGTACATGCATTTAAATAAGCTGATGATTTAATAGCACTTCATGTGGCGATATTTCGATATTTCGATAGCTATCGACCGCCACTCAAAGTAACGAAATAGCTCAATTGGAGCCACCAATCGAACTGAAGCAGGTCTCAAGCTACTTGCGTTTCTATAACTAAACTACCTACAGTGAATCCTTCAGCAGCCGCTGCAGGGACACTGCAGAGACACTGCAGCGCATCACATGGGTAACTAGCTATCCATGTCGGACGTCGCCGGCGTCCACTTGTCCCCCTCCTCCATCCTGATGCCGCCGCTGCCTCGCTGCACCGTTTACCGGACATACTTAACTAACGGCTCCTGATGAGATGCGACGCACCGCTAATCACGTTACATCGCCATCGTCCGAGCCGACTGGAGTAACTATACAGCCTCCAGTAACAGGCCGCGGCTCGGGGGTAATGGTAATGCCAATCGTTCCTGCCGCGATGATTTGTCTGAGTTGTGCTGACATCAGGCGGACGGCTAATCTGCCGAGAAGGATCCGCTATTTGGGTACTGATTTCAGCCATTGCTCATTTGGTTAGCGTGTCAGAGTGAATGGGAATATCTGTCCCTCTGCTCTGCCTTCCTTCAGGTCTGCCCTTCAGCTCGATCACGTATCCCGTCACGATACATGTCACGACACACGACACACGACACTTGGACGGGTAATTTGATTATTTGAGGCACGTCCGATACATTCATGTTACTCGGAACAACGAAGGACATAGTCGGGTAGGTATACGTCGACGTTGGGAACTTTTATTTAGACTCCGGCTCGATTGATATGTGACTTTGTTTTCTTTTATACATGATGCTCACTGGACACTTCATTACATTATATGATGGACTTCACCAGTATTTCGGCTCGCACCTGTTGGTGATTAATAAATCATGCAATCATACAATAAAAAAACAATCTTCAGCTTCTGGTACCCTTAATGTGGAAGTGACACCCGGTAGTGTCGTGTTTCCCAGACTGGGTGGCTACGACCGGTGGTCGGCACTGCGACTGACCTCTCTCACCCTGCCTGGCTGCCACGGCCGCCTGGCTGACTGAAAACCAAAACAATTAGCCGCGTCGCACTGCAGGGTTTCGGCACCAGCAGCTGGCGCCAGCCGAGTTCCGTGTGCGTCAGTGGGGCGGGAAGGCAGGGGGCAGTCTCATTAATGAGTTTAGAGAGCGTCACTTCGGTACGGCACATCTCTGACATCATGTCATCTGAGCGTCACCTTCTCTGCATCAGTGTGCTCTGACGTCACCTGCGCTGACATCATGCTCTGTAGCTCCACCCTCTTCTACATCATATTCTCTGACGCCACCCTCGTGGACGATATGTATTCTAACGGTCACCTCTCTACACACAGATCTGACGTCACCTTCTGCTGCAACGAATGTCAGTCTCGACCTCACCTTATATTGACACATGTCCTGACTCACCTCTCGGTGACATATGTCTTCGAAGACCCCTCTCTGACAATCATCTCTACGTCACCTTCTCTGTACAATATCATGTCTAACTTGACAGTCTACCTCTCTGACACTCAAATGTCTCTGACGTCACCTCTATCTCACCTCATGGGTGCTTTCCGTTGACATGCGTCAGAGCCGCTCTGACATCATCTCTCTTGAAGTCACTCTCTCTGGACATTTTCATCCGTCTGTCTTACGTCACCGTCTCACAGCAATGTCTTGACATTCATGTCCTCTGAGCTCATCCTCTGACAGGTTCAGATTTCAACGTCCACCGTATTGCTCAACGACACGGATAACGGAGGGGACATCTGCGAGTGGTCCCGCGCGCGGCCGGTCCTGTCGGTGTTGCCGGCCTATCGAAGACGCCGGCGCTCCCTCTCCTCTCGCTGTAGCCGGCCGCGCGGGAGCACCACCACACTGCCGCTGCTGAGATCCCGACGCGGTCCGTGGTGTCTCAATGGTAATCGGATCAGCTCCAACCCCTTTCCTTCACAGCCCGGGACGGAAGCGGACGCTCCCCCGCATCACCGGCCAGACCCGTGAGCTGTCACAATCCATTTACTAATCACCGCAAAGTTGAGCCATTTAGGGAATGGTGGTACGGCGGCCTTAGAATCTAGCACATTCACTAGAGATACGGTTTAATCGCTTTAAGAGTAGAATGAAGGGGATGAGTCGACCACACACACACACACACGGCACGAAGCAGAGCCGTCTTGCCTGTTCTAATAATTTCGCTGCTCTCCGTGATTCAAAGTCCTATACGAAGCCGATCATCATCAAACACTGTATTCCCAGAGCGGAGATGAAAAGCCCACCAGAGTCGCACTCGCCACAGAGCATCCCATTATCCGCGCGTTTTCTCTCGTTGGTGCGCCGTGTCGCGCGATGGCCTGATTACCAGTAACGAAGCCACGTACCGGCGTGCCATACTAGCCGGCACCGTGCAGGGGCAGCAGTATCAGCATGTCGTTAGTACGGCTAACGATGCCCTGTTTTTCGGCCAGCGGGCGCCCGAACGTGCCGACACGGCGTCGGCCGCCATTATCGCCGCCACGTGCCACGTGGCTGCACGTGTCACGCTGCACGGCCGGCCAGCGGGCGGTCCGGGCACGGCCGCGGGAGACGTGACGCCAGCCGAGGTGCGAGGGATTTTTTCTGTCCTCCCCTTATCCTTGTTAGTCTGGTTTGTTTCCAATTGTGACATTGTAGATGGACCACAGCTAGTTGGAACATATCACAATATGAATAGGTGAGACCACATCCGGACTTCTATCTTCTGAGTCAGAAGGCGGTGCTCCCGTCCAACTTCTGCTACTCTGTCTCGGTAGTCGGTCGGTAAAAAAGATGTGGCTCGTCTAATGACTAATCCAAACCTCTCTTCCCACAGGATTGGTTCCCGTCTGACCTCTGTCTGGGAATATACGAAACCCAGTCCTCTCCTCTCGCAGGTGCGGTTCCCGTCTGACCCAGGGACATAGCTGAGGGGGAGGGGGCACGGCCCACGGGGGCCATGCCCCCCTGAGAGAAATCAATTTATACTAGATAAAATGCCATTCTGCTGACGACTGACCCCCGCCAACAACATATGGCTGAGGATCAAAATTTGGTTTAACCTCCCCCTGAAACAAATACCTGGTCTGACCTCTGCCCCTCCGTCTGGGGGTATACGTAACCCAGTCTAACTTCTCTCCTCCTCGCGCAGGTGTGGTTCCAGAACCGCCGCGCCAAGTGGCGTAAGACGGAGAAGACATGGGGCCGCTCGACCATCATGGCCGAGTACGGTCTGTACGGCGCCATGGTGCGACACTCGCTGCCGCTGCCCGAGACCATCACCAAGTCCGTCAGCGAGGACAAGGACTGCCCTGCGCCCTGGCTGCTCGGTAGGTGGTGACTGGTGACTATTAGAGCTGTATAGAATTCTGGTCCCAGCGTCGGCCGGCCAGCGCTGGGTCCAGGACTGGTCACGGCCGTGACTGAAGAGCTGTGACTGGCCAGGCCAGCGCCCTAGGGTTAGTATCGCAGTGCCGTGACTGAAGCAGCTCATTCTGTGGCCGTGACTAGACGGTGAGCCGGCTACTAGTCTTTGTGATGGCGAATGTATGCAGATTACTCAGGTCCAGAGATCAGACTGATGTTACAGCCTGTTCGCTATCCCGGCTACCGCGTCAGCATCATGTGTCAGTACTCACTACTCAGTGTCGCAACTCGCATGCCGATAACAGTGTCATGGCTGCTTGCTACTACAGACTGTCAAAGACTTGACTACTCAGCTCCATATGTCAAGGTAAAATTTGTACACATGGGCTGCTTAGATAGCCAATGATGACAGTTGGGAGTGCTGAATACCTGACTGCATGGCTGTGGCGACAGGTATGCATCGCAAGTCAATGGAGGCTGCGGAGACGCTGAAAAACGTCGGAGACGACGACACCAACAGTCTGCCGGGCAGCAGCGACGAGCAGCCGCCGTCTGAGTTCTGTCTGCCGCCCCCGCCGCCGCCGCTTCCGCCGCCGCCCCCGCCTACGGGGCCGGAGCAGGAGACGGAGCGACTCGCGCCCGATTTCCGCAGCAGTAGTATCGCGGCGCTGCGGGCCCGCGCGCAGCAGCACAGTGCGCGCATCCTCAGCGACGCGGCGCACATGACGTCAGCGATCCTGCAGCGAGGCGCGGCTGATTCGTCAGCAGCTGAGCAGCAACCGCCGGGTCACAGCTGTCCGTTCTAAGGACGGTCCAGCTGTCTGATCTAAGGGACGGTCCAGCTCTGTCTGTTCTGAGGGACGGCCCAGCAGTCTGCTCTGAGGGACGCAGCTGTCTGTTCTGAGACGTAGCGTCTTTTGAGGACGGTCCAGCATTCCTGTCTGAGGGACGGCTCCGTTGTCTGTTCTGAGGACGGCCCAGCAGTCGCTCTGAGGACGGTCCGCTTGTCTGTCTGAGGGACGGTCCAGTTTCTTGTTCTTGAGAGGCCCGCGTCTGCTCTGAGGGACGTCCAGCTGTCGCTGAGGACGCCGCAGTCTGTTCTACGGGAACGGTCAGCTGTCTGTTCTGAGGACGGTCAGCTGTCTGTTCAGAGGGAACGGTTCCGCTGTCTGTTCTGAGGAGGTCCGCTGTTCTTCTGAGGACGTCCAGCTGTCTGTTCTGAGGGACGGTCCGCTGTCTGTTCTGAAGGAAGTCAGCATCCGTTCTGAGGACGGTCAGCTGTCTGTTTCTGAGGGACGGTCAGCAAGCTCTTAAGGACATCCACGGTCTGGTTCTGAGGGACGTCCAGCTGTCTGTTCTGAGGGAGGTCAGCTGTCCTGTTCTGAGGACGTCCAGCGTCTCTGAGGCGGCATGTCTGTTCTAAGATGGTCTAGCTGTCTGTTCTGAGGGACGGTCCAGCTGTCTGTTCTGAGGGACGGTCCAGCTGTCTGTTCTGAAGGACAGTCCAGCAGTCTGTTCTGAGGGACGGTCCAGCTGTCTGTTCTGAGGGACGGTCCAGCAGTCTGTTCTAAGGGACGATCCAGCTGTCTGTTCTGAGGGACGGTCTAGCTGTCTGTTCTGAGGGACGGTCCAGCTGTCTGTTCTGAGGGACGATCCAGCAGTCTGTTCTGAGGGACGGTCCAGCAGTCTGTTCTGAGGGACGGTCCAGCTGTCTTGTCTGTTCTGAGAGACGGTCCAGCTGTCTGTTCTGAGGGACGGTCCAGCAGTCTGTTCTGAGGGACGGTCTAGCTGTCTGTTCTGAGGGACGGTACAGCAGTCTGTTCTAAGGGGACGGCCAGCTTGTCCTGTTTCTGTGGACGGTCAGCGTCTGTTCTAGGGACGGTCCAGCTGTCCTGTTTGAGGGAGGCCAGCTGTCTGTTCCTAAGGACGGTCCCAGCTGTTCTGTTCTGTGGGACGGTCCAGCTGTCTGTTCTGAGGGACGGTCCAGCTGTCTGTTCTGAGGGACGGTCCAGCTGTCTTGTCTGTTCTGAGGGACGGTCCAGCTGTCTGTTCTGAGGGACGGTCCAGCCCCAGCTGTCTGTTCTGAGGGACAGTCCAGCCCCACTGTTCTGACATCCATCCCAGTCCAACACTGTCGTCAGAACATAAGCTAGTAACTGCAGAACGTCGTATCAGGCCACCAATAACAGATCAGAGTGAAGTCCCCTCTCCCTGATACTCTGCTGTCTCGCATTTACGGGTGACGTACCGCAGCTGGGGCCGGGCCAAAGCAGAGGAGTGTCGGCATGGCTAGACGGTTCGGCGCGGAACTGAATGGAGCTGGCTGGAGCGTCATGCCTCCAGAGCGGCAGAGCTAACTGGAGCTTCATGGAGCTGCAGTGAGCTGCAGTGAGCTGCAGTGAGCTGCATGGAGCTGCAGTGAGCTGCATGGAGCTTCATGGAGCAGCATGGAGCTTCATGGAGCTGCAGTGAGCTGCAGTGAGCTGCAGTGAGCTGCAGTGAGCTGCATGGAGCTTGCAGTGAGCTGCATGGAGCTTCATGGAGCAGCATGGAGGCTCATGGAGCCTGCCACGTGAGCGCAGTGAGCTGCAGTGAGCTGCAGTGAGCTGCATGGAGCTGGCAAGTGAGCTGCATGCGAGCTTCATGGAGCTGCAGTGAGCTGCAGTGAGCTGCAGTGAGCTGCAGTGAGCTGCAGTGAGCTGCAGTGAGCTAGGTAACTGTAAGCTGGGTATAGTCATTGTTTGATGTGTCGAGTCGAGATGAGAGACTCGGAGAGCTCTCTACATCCGCGTCTGCCGAATGGTGTCAGCGTCAGCTTTAAAGTCAAATGCAGGATGTGTGCGCGTCAGATGTCAGTGGTGTCGATGCCGCTGTGGACGTGGTTGCCGACTCGAACATGATGGCAGCTCCCGTGAACAGTGTATGTATGTATGTATGTATGTATGTATGTATGTATGTATGTATGTATGTATGTATGTATGTATGTATGTGCCGAAGGTCCTAACTGCTGTGCTTTGTTCGAAAATTGCGTGTAACTATGTATATGTATATGTGTCAGAGTTTTACCATGTCACTAACCTTTCCTCCCAGCCAAGTATTATTCGCATGTAGATCATGTGCGGGCCGTGTTTTGAGTCATTTGACTACCCTTGTATGTATATTGGATTTAAGCATAACTGAAAGTGTGTCATTGCCCCTTTGCACTGTCTCCCTTTGGGGTCTTGTTCTTTTGTCCCAACTCCCAGTTGTACCGTATTTCAATTAAATCGACGTGAAATTTGTGCAAAGCCGTCAATGGCAAAATATATAACAGAATGGACATGGTCATTTCTTGTTACACCCCTCACTGTTCGCCTGAGTACGCCCCTGCCACCCTGACCCGTCGCAGAGTTAGGTCAGCCAGGCGGGTCGGTTCAGAGTGTGCTGTTGGCCGACCACCAACGCACGTGATATAAGGGCGTTATCACGTGAGCATTTCGTACATTCCAGACGAGAAGTGCTGTATCAATGGCCTTGCGCCCTTTATAACTATTAGGTATCACGGCCCGACTATGTTCAGCATTTGAGGTAGGTAAGTAAGGTATGTTGTACCTTCACAATATGGGTGATGTTGATACGATAAGTCTACATGTCCTCAATAGGCACGCATCATGATGAAGATACTAATGAAGTGAAGTGCAACGTGTATTCTTTTGTTACCATATATAAATGCGAGCATGGTGGCATGCAATTCAAGCATAATGACATTATATAAATGAATATATTCATGTTCCGTGCACCGGAAAAGGCACGTGCACAAACAAACACAACGTATAGTTTAATAAATGCGCTTGTTTGATTTATCGTAGGAGCTGAATGTTTTGCAGAAGTCATGAACGCAGCACAACACCAGGCATGGTAACACAAATCAAGTTAAGACGGGTAAATATGTCACAATATTGCAATGAATACTTAACCCTATTCCCTGCGGGCGGCCAGAATGGACAAGTTGCAGGTTGTTTGGTGAATATGTGCAAAATAATAAGAAAAGTGTGCTGATCAACGTGATACACATCATTTTGCATACAGAGCAATATCAGAGAGATATTTGCATGTTAAAAGTTTATTATTTAAAGCACTTGATGTAGTGACGTCATTTTAGCAATAATATTGCGCATCCCTATGGAAAACGCATTTTATTTCCAAAATTTCTGTGGCAAATATAAAATGGTTAAACGCTTTTCCTATGATCTTATGTTCACACCAAACTACTCAAGAAACCTATGAAATTTATGCTGTGTATTGTCTACAGCAACAAAAGCGTCATCTTAATATCTCTAGAGCACATGTTCGAGATAGGACCTCTGTTTTCGGCTGAGGCCACAGCCTCTGCCCATCCACCTTCAACTTCACCAAGCTGCTTACGGCTACCTGCCGCAGGGATGTTCCGCACTGCAGTCCCATGGCTGTCTTAAGCTGCTTTCCTGGTCTGGAATTCTTCTTAAACACCTATAACTCGTTTAGTTTAGCTCCACAGAAAAGCTGCTTAAGTGGCTCAAATCCAGATGCTGCCCTCACTGAAACACTGCCCCAGAAAACGTACTTGCAAAATGCGACCGTGCCTCAATGCTGTCTTGAAATAGTGTCTGTCGGATCCAGAAGCTTGTATGGAAAGAGATCTAGATTCATCCTTAGGATCCGTTTGGCCTGTAGCAATCCGTTAAAAATGCCTTTTGAGCTGCCGTTAAGAATTATTTATTTGGTCACAAAGGCTAGAATTCCACAATTTTAGTTTTGTGTTTGTTTCAGTAAAAGTGCATGATTGCCAAATGAGCGAGTTATTCTATTGAATGCGCCATATCACATGGCTTTTGATTTCGAGCGAATTAACGTTGATGCTGAATTTTGTTGTTGAACCTCTTTTTTACCAAATTTCAATTTGTCAACCCGGAAACTGCTAAAAGCTACCTCAGGTAGCATTGGCCTGAACTATTAGCTAAATTGCGTCCACGACCAATCAGAGAGCAGAAATGGTTAATTACGTTAAATATACTTAAATTATTTAAAATCCTTGACTTAATTCAGGATAATTTATATTAAATGACTATCTATAAAAATATTTTAAAAATAAATTGCGTTCAATAAAATACATAAAAACAGGGGGTTAGGTAACCTGCAAACTTGTTCCATTACGTTAACCTGCGGGGGGGCAAGATTCGCCCCCCCCCCGAGATCTCGAGAACGCTCGGCCGATTTCGATGGGAACAAACACCATTCGACTTTCGTCGTGACGAATCTTTCTTTGTTTCCTAAAATTGCTTTTTTGCTCTAAATGGCGGGGCCAGGGGGCAAAAAATACGAAAATTTTTTGTTTCTTTGAAAGGTCATTGTAAAGCCATGTTGAATTTTACGTCGATTGCATGCAAAAAAACGTTTTTGAGCTTCAATGTCATGTCTTCAATGTGTGAAAGGGTCAAGTACAAAAACAAAAAATCATAGGGCACTCAGGGCGCATAACAAATGGGGAGAATTTTGGATGAAAAATATGTGCTTTTCCTTAGTGTTTGGGACGTTGGGAAACGTCCACATGTGGCTTTGTTGCTGTAATTTGCTTAAATGTAACCAAATTGTGCATAGGCGGAATTCAGTAAATAACGTGGGGGGCACCATGTGCTGAAACGCCTTTTATCATCTTGACTTATTTGGAAGTTTGGGCCTAAATTGACCGCGAGAAATATCGCCTCCCATTTTATATACCTGAGTTCGCCTCTGCCCAAAATATGTAATTAATCCCAATTATGTATGATGGTATTAAAAGGATGATTAAGTTTATGACGCTTTTATCCACGCAAACTTACGAAGGAAGTATGCGCCGACACACCCGCATTCGTAACGGACCTCCCAAAAACATGACACTGCAGCCGCCTCTGCTAGGCCAATTTTTTCAAATTTTTCACAGAACACGCGTCATTCATATTTAGGAAAAGTCCGAAAGTTTCAAGACGATACACGTTACGGTTCAGAAGCGGCGGGCGAAAAACTACCGGGGGGGCAGAATCTGACCCCCGCAGGGAATAGCACGCAACATTAATAAAAAAGATAAAAATCATGCAAAACATCACAGATATCGGTCGAATAGTGGGTCACAAAAGTACGCCACAACCAGGGCTGGAGCAAGGCACGAGCCGCATATTGTCTTCTGAACACAGGGCTTTGAGTCTCGAGAAGCAAGGTGTGCGTCCGGCCCGGCAAGTGTGCACACTGGCCCGGCAAGTGTGCACACTGCACAATCGCCGGCAGAATCGCCGGGTCTGACTAACTGCCGGGACCGTGACTCTGGGGCTCATAACAATTGTTCTGCTGTTGAACACGATAAAACAATAGATTCGAATCAATGTGAGAAACAAGGACTATGGAATGCGAATAAATGCGGAGGTGAATATCGGCACATCAACATACGTGAGCAAGGTATTGCGTCGCAGAGAAATACGATACGAAAATAATGCTATTAAAACTTATGACGATATTTGCTAAAACACAAAAGCTTGCGAACACAGTAAAAATCTTTTCTATGATCATGCCAACGTGGGAGACATAATAAAGTCAACGTGTATAACTCGCTTATATGTTGTATTTATAACTAGAAAGACCAGCACAGCTAAAGGTTCGTCCCAATAATTCACGGACAGTGACTTTAATATAGAAGAAAAAAGAACATGGAGACAAGCGTATCCTCTACTTCCAGCTGCAATAGCTACTATACCGCGCGCGGGGTTGACAAGCAACAGGTAGGATAACCCGCACGAGCTAAATTGGATACTGGATCCGTCACCGGACTTCAACCGACCACACTGGCCTTTGTCCTTCACGAAACACGCCAGCTGGTGATGAACCCGTGCACGGAACGACCTAAAGCTACGACCGGCGCATATAGTTTCATCCTTAACCTACACACCTACCACATCTAGAATTAGGTCCGTAACACGCAAGAGAGATAGCCTACCTCACCGTGACCCAAATCATGAGCAAACAACATTACTTCTAATCAACAGAGACAAAAAAAATATTCGGCACGCATGCGTGAGCCTCCTATCACCGTGCCTCAGCAGACATCTGGCGACGTGAGCGGCGCGAGGGGCGTCAGTCCGGTGGACGTGCATTCAGGCAGCTGAACCCTAGTCCGGTGAATGCTCTCTCCTTACTATGAGCATTATCTAGCAGGAGCTGGCGGATGGCTTTCTGCAGAGGGTAGTTCGTCCTGTGGTGACAACAGGGTGGACTGGGATCAGAGCAAGTCAGGTTGACGTTGTGCTGACGCGGTGACAAGGGTGTGTGTAGAGAGACTAAGTGCCGCGATGTTAGGTTCCAATACAAGTCAACACGTCCGTAGTCAACACTCTCATTCCGCGTCGACGAGGTATGGAGTGACGTTGCTTAGGATGTCTCTGGTAGTTGGTCGAGAGAGACAAGACAGAGCTATAAGATAACTACTAGACGGACATCAAAGAGGTGGCGCTATACTTACATGACGAATAGACAGGACTCTCAGAGAGAGATTATTAAAGTGAAGAGATGACGGCTGGCAGACAGAAGAGTAACGAAGGAGGAAGCAGAGACAGAGAGGAGATAAAGACTGAGACTAAGTGACTTACTTGTGACCGCAACGTGCCCAGCCAGTTCACAGGACGCTGCTTGGAATAGTTCCCGAGGAAGTTGAGAACGTTGATAGCTACAAAAGCACACCACGATATTCTAAATAACATGATCCAGCTCTAATCACTCTGGATATAGCGCAGCACATTTTGCATCCGCTCGGAGTCGGGACACAACATAATTTTTGTGCATCAGATGTGTGATGTGTGGGTCTCGAGGTATACTGAGTTGTGGGCTCACAGCTGGGGATCTAAGGTGTTTATTGACGATTATCACTCGAACATTTCTGGGGCGGAGGGCGGTAGGGTGGGGGTGATCGGGCTTGGGTAGTGCATTGAGGGATGAGGAGCGTAGCATTTTGAGCTGCAAGAGTTCGCACGCACCTCTTAAAATATATGTGTGTTAAAATATACTACGGTTTAAAACTAAGTAAAATTTCTGATCACTTGCGTTATACAGCAGCAGCAACAATACGTGTGCCTGCCAACAATCAAAGTAAACTACCATTAGAGCTTACCCTGGAACATTCTAACAACAGTCCTGAGGTGAAGAGGGCGGCTGTCTTAGCCATCTAGAAACTGGGTTGCCTGGCGGTCCACAGCTCACGATAGGTCAGACCGTCTCGAAAGGGGGCCGTGTATCAGGTCAGGGCTTTCGATCGACTAGGGGTTTACGATACATGGCGTGCTACAGCGCGGCACGAGTGCGGACCACGGATTCGAGGCGCTCAGCTTGGGTCCGAATTCAGCTGGTAGAGCGGCACACACGCGGGCTGAATACGGACGTAAACAGGCGGGGGGAGATGAAGGCTGAAGATAGCACCGAGTAAGGGTAGGGTATAAGGCGGGACAGGTATTAGATCACGTGTGTTTCTCCGGTGAGTAGGACTCAATTTTAGGTCCATATATTTTGCTCCTAGAATCATACTATAATCTTGTGTTCTCTTTCAGGCATCTCTTTTCCGAAAAAACGTTTAACACAAATTCATGGGCTAGCATCAAGTATGCATCGAAATCGTTAATACGAATTACGACAATACAGAGGGCGCAGAGGGCATATTCTGCAAGTTTGTCACTCAGTGCGAAATGTGGTAATTGTAATTATGGGTCAAAATTCTGGTGTAATGCTAGCGAACGTACCTGGCGATAGTAGTGTAGTTGTCGCGGTTGACTTCGAACACAAACGCTCTGGCCGGGTAGTCTGTGAATTCATACAGCTCCTCTGCTATCTTCCGTACGGCCTGTCAATAGCACAGGGTCAGCCTGAGTGGAGACACTGCCTTCTATACCGTCTGTCGATGGCAGAACCAGGGCAGCATCAGTGATAACTGATAACATTGTTTAACAACACTGATACTGTCTGTACAGCATATCAACAGCAGAACCAAGACAGCCTGACTTTCGACGGATCATACGAAATGCGGATGCAAAACACGGTTCAGGTGATGGTTCGTCAAGGATCAACACGGTTCAGGTGATGGTGCGTCAAGGATCAACACGGTTCAGGTAATGGTGCGTCAAAGATCAGAGACCCAGAAGATCACACTGCTCTCGTGGCTGTCTCAATACAGGCCGGTTCTGGGATCGGAGGGTTACCGATGACGTACAGCTGTCTCGACGTAGAGCGGCTGGTGCAGACGGTACAGGTGCAGGTGGTAGTCGGTTAACCGGGGCAAGGCCCAGGGCGCACTCCACGGACTGTTGTGAAAAGGCAGCACCTCTGACGCCCCCGCTGACATGCAGGTGGTTACGCTCAGTCACGGGAGATCAGCTTGTGGAATGCCAGCCAACCACCGAGGTGCCTTAGGTGTAGCGATCCAGCTAGGTCATGTCAGCTATATGAAATTATTGGGTGGAAGTCTGATATGATGAGTAACTGGAGGCCTTTTCGAGCAAAATAGCACGCGATACTACGGCAAAGTTATTCACTGTTGAGACTTAGAGGGCCTGCATCTGCGCAGCGAACGATGGCGTCAGATAAATACTCATGAACCTTTTCGCCACGTTCCAATAACCACATACACAGCGCGGCACCACGACAAAAATCGTTCCACCCGCAAACGCCACCCGCAAACGTCTCCGGACCTCGCAAAACACCGCCCGCAAACGGCCGCCCCAACAACGCCCGCTGCCAACGCCAAAAATACCGCAACGCCAAAATACCGTCAACGCCGCCCGCAACCACCGCCGCAACCGCCGCCCGCACGCACCCGCAAACGCCGCCCGCAAACGTTCCGCCGTAAAACGGCCGCCCGCAAACGCCGAGCCCCAAAACCCGCTCGACCGCCGCCCGCCCAATGCAGCGTCACCAACGCCCACCCCGAAATTTCGCCGCCCACAAACCGCCGCCCAGCAACGCCCGCCTGCAACACCGCCAACCATCGCCCCGAACCAGGTCTACCATGCTCTAACAAGGGCCGCCCCGCCAATCCGCCCGCCAACGCCGCCCACAAACGCCTCCCGCCAAACAGCCGCCCACAACACCGCCCACATATGCCCGCCCACGGAACGCCGCGCAAACGCCGGCCCCCAAACGCCAAATACCAGCCAGCCGGCCCGCCACGCAAATACCACCCACGTATAACGACTGTAACAACGTAATAAAAAGACAAATCATTCTTGATTGTGGATCCTGAGGACATTCTGGGTGATACATCATCCCTTATCGGATTATAGATGATGGCATATAATGCGAGGACGTATGGTAGTGCTAATATATTGTTGGTGGCAAAATACCCAACTAGTCGACTTCACTCTGGTGAAAGTAGCATGTATAGATAATTTGTTAAAGACCAATACAAGGCATACAAAAAAAATGATATTACTTAGCCAGGGAACACTAAGGTTGGACGTTTGGATGCTTTGTTCGTTTCTATATGTATTTTTTTACTGTCATACATTATACAGGTGTCGATCTACGCCTACCATTGATCTTGTGCAGGGCAGGCTAGTGTATGCTATAGCGATGGGTAGGACGCTGTAAGTGTCTGGGCTCTGTGTCGTTGTCGTCCGTTTCTCACTACGACGTCCGGGTGCATAGAAAATCGATTGACAAAGTCGCCAAGCCTCCATGAGAAAGACGGTATTTACAAATAATCTGAGTAATTTTCCAGAGTGAAGTGCGACGTTATCCCGTCATGCATTTGTAATACGAATTACTTGAAGCTATGTTGTGGTCTTGACCAATATTAAGCGATGGCATTTAATTCGACGGAAATATTCGCAATGTTAGCGTCAGAAGTCATTTACGTTTGTCTTTATCGTAAGTTACCTATTAGCCAGAAACTAAATATTTAAAATAATACACAACTTCCCTAGACGTCTGACTACTGATGTGTCGGACCGGTAGATCAGCCGAGCCACTGACCTATCACGGCTAACCAGCAGGCAGTGTAGCATCATCTGGAGGCCCTGTCCGTCCAGCCGCTGCGGCAGCAGTTGCGCCAGCCGCGGCACTAGCAGCACATGACTGCGACCGACCGGACTGACGTTAATCATCACCCAGTCGTCACCATCGTCAGCGTCCGACCGGCGGTCCCCCGGGACGGACCGGCGGTCCCCCGGGACGGATCGGTGGTCCCCCGGGACGGACCGGTGGTCCCCCGGGCCGGACCGGCGGTCGTTCGGGACGGGACAGCGGTCCCCTGGGACGGGCCGATGGTCTCCCGGGCCGGACCAGCGGTCATGAGGTCCGGACAGTCGGAACAGGCGCTCCGCCGCCGGCGCCCGGCCGAAGTGGAACCGGCTCGGGTCGACCGGCTGCCGCGTGCTGCTGAACGATGGTGGAGGTCGGCGGGTTGAGTGTCGCTGTCCGTTCGCCTGCGGGGGAACCGGCATCGTGGTCACGGCTCTGTTACACTGTTATATCGAGACACCTACACTCCATCACACCGACACAGTGTCATAGCGATACGTCGCGCTGTTACATCGTTATATCAGCATACCTACTGTCTCAGCATACACGACCCCCTTGAGAAAATCTGTCTGGGAGATATAAACTTCATATACAAATAAACTAATGATAATCAATGAGGAACCTAAATTTGACAAATCAGACATTAATATTGCCAGTGCACTACTCTTTCCAATCCCGTTGCGCGGTCCCGATTCACTGTCTCGTTTCCCGGTTCAATAACTTACCTACATAATAGCTTGCACAACTAGCTGGTATAATACATTTGACTTACCTCTAAAAAGAAACCAAATTTCCCTGAAAGGTGCTTTGAAGACATGTTAGAATCATAGGAAAATCGAAATAATCCCTTGTCCATAGCGTCTTGCCACTTTGCTTCCAATAATGCATCAAATGGACTGCTAGTCTCATCAGATACTTCCTTGGAAGACTTCAGCTCAAAAATAATATCACTTTCATTATAATGGAAAGTCGATAAGTTGCATGTGTTTGTTTCTGGCTGGCTGCACTCCATCTGAAACATCATTAACACGCGGTCAGTGTCCAGGACTGCTCACGCCCCCCCCACAGATTAGCAGGATTTTAACACTAAACCTATTGGAATGGGGGGGGGGGAGCAAACACCTAGCTATCCTCCTAAACAGGCCGACACTAAAAAAATCGTGGCGACCCCCTTGGGCAAATCTGTCTGAGAGATATAAACATCCTATACAAAATAAACTATGGATAATCAACGAGGAGCCTAAATTTTACAAAACAGACATGAATATTTTGCGCAGGTTGAGCCTGTGGACCTTATTAACATGCTTAATTTTTTATAAGCATAAAATTCGGCCTCGGATTTGTATCGACCTCATGGGGTTACCACTCGGAGGTCAGAGGGGAGACAAAGTGACCCCGCTTGCGACGCCTATGCCACAGGATGCGTCGTTTGGTCCGCGTTATCATTGTTTTGTCTTTGGTCCACGCCAAGATGTTATCGCCGTAGCTGGATAGGAGCCGCTGACCATGAGTCTTGCCAATTTTGCACTGGGTAAGGGCTGAAGGTTAGGCCAGGATGTCGAAACTAGGCACCTCTAAGTGAGTCGACACTCAACAGTCAGCCGACAGTCAGCCGACAGTCACCTTCATTCAACTACCGGCAGCCGGCCGACAGTGAGCTGACGATCAGTTGGACAAGGTCAATAAACAGTCGAACCGACCGTCAGCTTCGACGACTGTCGGCCGCCAGCTGATTGTTGGGTGACTGTCGGCTGTCGGGTGATTGTTGACTGACTGTCGGGTGATTGTGTGATTGTCGGGTGATTGTGTAATTGTCGGCCGACTATCGGCTGCCAGCTGATTGTCGGGTGATTGTCGGCTGACTGTCCGGTGATTGTTGGCTGACTGTCGGGTGATTGTTGGCTGACTGTCGGGTGATTGTGTGATTGTCCGGTGATTATCGGTGGTTGTCGGCTAACTGTCGGGTGATTGTTGGCTGATTGTCGGGTGATTTTTGGCTGACTGTCGGGTGATTGTTGGCTGACTGTCGGGTGATTGTGTGATTGTCGGCTGACTGTCCGGTGATTGTTGGCTGACTGTCGGGTCATTGTTGGCTGACTGTCGGGTGATCGTGTGATTGTCGGCTGACTATCCGGTAATTGTTGGCTGACTGTCGGGTGATCGTGTGATTGTCGGGTGATTATCGGGTGGTTGTCGGCTAACTGTCGGGTGATTGTTGGCTGACTGTCGGGTGATTGTTGGCTGACTGTCGGGTGATCGTGTGATTGTCGGCTGACTGTCCGGTGATTGTCGGCTGACTGTCCGGTGATTGTTGGCTGACTGTCGGTGATTGTGTGATTGTCCAGTGATTATCGGGTGGTTGTCGGCTAACTGTCGGGTGATTGTTGGCTGATTGTCGGGTGATTGTTGGCTGACTGTCGGGTGATTGTTGGCTGACTGTCGGGTGATTGTGTGATTGTCGGGTGATTATCGGGCGATTATTGGCTGACTGTCGGGTGATTGTCAGCTGACTGTCGGGTGATTGTTGGCTGACTGTCGGGTGATTGTTGGCTGACTGTCTGGTGATCGTGTGATTGTCGGCTGACTGTCGGGTCATTGTTGGCTGACTGTCGGGT
>VOPJ01008583.1:0-101007 GCA_014673585.1 Semibalanus balanoides | reverse complement strand
GCGGCTGCCCGGTTAGCGGTTCATTTTGACCCACTTTACCCCTTCTCCTTCATCCCATGGCTGCGCAGTGGTCCGTATGGGCCGAAGCGGTCTCTCCCTAAACCAAACCAAACTAGGCAAATCGTCATCTTTCCCCTTTAGCACCCAGTTGTCGATATGATACATTACTGTCACATCGACGACACCTGGGGCTCTGACGGTCACTTGCAACTCGGGATATGTTATCTCTCGCGTACCGCAGTAGTGGTTCTGGGTCAGCTGATGTTAATGTTGCCCTCCATCTGATTGTTGTCCCATATGTAAGTTGTCGTGGCGCAGCGGCATAATGTTCGACTTCTAAGCGGAAGGTCACCGGTTTCGAACCGCCGCGGCACCCGCCGCTGGCATTTTTCTTATCTTGCACCAGTATTGTGTGATTCTTGTACAAGGTGTATCTTGCAAAGATATGCAAGATTTTGTACAATATTTGTAAAACTTGTACAAGATATGCAAGACTTTTTGTCAGATTATGCCAGATTTTTGTGCAAGATATGTACAAGATATACAATAATCTTGAAGATAATCGGCCAATTCATATAAAATCTTGTACATTTGTATAGGATAATCTTACAGGATTTTTCGACATGGGGGGGACGACGGAGGAGGGGACCGGGGCAAACCCCCTCACAGGCACACTCAAATTAAGTTGGTGGGGGGAAACATATTATTTTGCTCCCAAAAATTTGTAAGAGCATGGATGAGAAATACCCTGAATAGAAGGGTATTTCTCATCCATGGTAAGAGTTTATGAAGTTTTCGCCTCCAAGAAGTTAAGTTCATTCGTTCACTTTAAAGTATTATATTTGAGTTGAGATAGCCATGTTGTGTGCTTGGCATTAAATTTATGCATGGCAGCAGTTAAAACAACCGTATTGGTCTAATAAAATATAAATTTAAGTTTGGTTTTGAGTTGACATCTGCAACATCCCCAGTCTCCAGTGTATTTGAACGGGAATTCTGAGCCAATGACGTCATCACTCTTCACTAAATGTTAATGATAGTCGACTTGTTTTACATTTGGCCATACATTAGCCATGCCTTTGGCAGCGCGTAGGTTTTCTCTATTTCCCAAAATTCCTTGATATGACGTCATCTGCCCAAATATTAAAACTTAGCTTTGTATGAAACTGAGCACTGTTTGTGAGAAACAAATGTCACAATCGTATTCGGCAGCAATTACTTCATATTTAGCACCACAAGCGGCATACATTTGACAACTTTGAGAAGGTGGCATAGTCCCTTCAAACCGCCATTGGCTTGTGGGAGGAATAACGCCCTCCCCCAGAGTCCCCCTCGAAGGGATCATCGCAATAGCCAAAAACGGACAGCACTATATAAAACGCCAAACGTCGGGTACCTTCTTGCACATCAATTTGACGTCTTACGTGCAAATATAAAAATAAAATGTTGATAAAAAAATCAAGTTACATCAAATTTAGTGACATCACTACACACTAGTTTGACGCAAAAATCACGCTTAACGCCGTATAAATATTTCTTCACTTCATCATTTATTAGTCCATGAATTTAGCGAATTATTCAGCGACGGATAAAAATTGCCCCAAACCTCGGCCTAAGGTCATTACTGGCAAGCTAATCACAAATATGACCTTCGTTGTGCAGTTCAGTCATCTTCCAGGTCAAAGGACGGAGTACCGCATAACATCCCGAATTTATTGACGGATCCTTTTCAAAGTGGTCTCAGATGATGGCCAGGGTCAGTGGTGGAGCTCAACATCTCTTGGAAAGGGCCCGAGTCCCCCCCCCAATCCCCAATGCTTTCAAATTTTAACATTAGGCCTATGGCGTTGCATGGTAAGAATGGAGTAAAAATATATCAAATTAACATTAGCCCCCCCCCGGCCGATTTCATAAAGTTCCGCTTGTGGCCAGGGTTCATATATAACGTCCGTGAACCGTGAACGTGACCTCAACCGTGACCTGTCCTTGGAAGTCAAATTCGAGGTGAAACCAAGGGCGGATCCAGGGGGCCAAAGGGGCCATGCCCCCCCCCCAAAGGTCCTGAGACTATGTTTCCCCCCCCCCCCAACCGTCGGACGTACAGCTGTAAAAACTGCTCTTGCAACAGTCAAAATACAGCCATCCACACCCCACAGTGAAAAGTCGAAAGTTTCGCGCCGCTTCGCGCCATGACACAAAATACGCAATTGTTAAATGATAAAAATTGGGAAAATGGGAAAATTAATTCATTAAGTGTCTGGCAGTCTCCCATTGGCGGTACCTATTTCTAGCCACAGGACTCACTCTCTTTATACAATATTAATTTCAAGTGAGCTACAGTCTGCCGATTTCCAAAAAGGTGACGCGAACGCAGAGACGCGGACATCGGCACCAGGAAGTGGTGTCCAAGTTGCTGGACGAAAATGCTGATAGTGTGACCAGGCCAGGACCATCTCCCCAAGCCATTTCGTCCCAGGCTCCCCCAGATCCGCAGGCACCATTGATGTGCGGAAAAGTCGTTCTGTCGCTTGCTGTTTTCAAACCATTTGCACTGTTACCTATTGTTTGTTGCAGTTCGGTGCATATGTATACAGTTATTATTATCCCATATACCTACCTAAGTTATTAAGCACTAACTTCCACCGGTCATCGTGATTTACTATCCGAACAATATATTTGTTAAAAACTACATTAATTTAAGTATTTTTCATCACACCGAGATGTGCAACCAGGCATAGGTGTTATCTGAGTCTCGTTCCAATATTAAATTGTCGTTTTCCACAACCTAAAATTAAACTTATACGACGCTTCGCGACGTCAGATCGGTCGCCATCGTCATAACAAAGCCATCGCCATCGTCTTCGGTTCATGTAACGGTGAATTGAATGAACAGCATGTTTAGCTTTTTATACTCAACAAGGCGAACGCCGAACCGTCTATGTTTCTGGGTCTTATCAGGCAAACCCCTAAAAATTTCGCGTCGCTTCGCGGCGCCAAATATCAAATACCTATTTTAATATAAAGTCCACATTACAAAATGCTGCAAAGGCTTAAATGCACGCAGAAAAACACGAAGTGCATTTTTGCGTCATTTCAGCCCATCCCCCCCCATTAAAAAATTATCGGCGACGCCCTTGGGTACAGTTGACAATTGAAATAGTTTTGCTCTGATACTGTTAGGCAATGTCGGAACAATACAAACTGCAAGCTGACATCTTTCCTTTTTCGATATCCAAAGAAGTCGAAAAACGAGAAAAGAAATCAAAATAAAGAAATTATAAGAAATCGTGTGGTTGCAAAATAAAGTGGACCAAATCGGGGAATAAAATTGAAATTGGGGGTAGGTAAGGCCCGCTAAAACCGGTTTGCCCCCCCAAAAAAAAAGCTGGATCCGCCCTTGGGTGAAACGACAGGGTACCGTTAAAGGAAATAGTTCACCGTCAACATGGGTTTTGAACTGAGATAGCAGTTTTGTAGGCCGTGATAAAAAACCTTTAATTGCAAGTTTTATAAACTGAAAAGGCTCTCCAGCCAAATATATTTGACTTTTTGTCGAAGGAATGTGGGCCATAAACAAAGAATGTCAAGAATGTGGGCCTTCGTGAGGCTATACAGTAATCTTACGCGACTACTCTCGAATCTGATTGGCTGAGCCATTCGATTCTTTCGTTTGAAGTAGCAGAATATGCATATAGTTTTGGTAAAATGAATAATGAACGTCCTTCTGTCCTGAATCGGCGCGATGTATGGCTATTTTTGACAATATGAAAATAATTTATATTTCAAAATATAATCAAACCGTGTTTGACAAAAACAATCCAAGATGAACTATTTCCTTTAAGCTTTAACGTCCCTAATTTATTGCCGGATCCTTTCCAAAGTGTTCTCAGATTAAATACAGGATCCATATCAAACGTCGTGATCATAACCTCAACGTGACCTTTGACCTTATAGGTCAAATTCCAGGTCAAACGACGAGGTACTGCATAAAGTCCCGAATTTATTGCCGGATTCTTTCCAAAGTGGCCTCAGATGATAGCCAGGGTCCATATCGAACGTCCGTGAACGTAACCTTAACCGTGACCTTTGACCTTGGATGTCAAATTTAAGGTCAAACATCGAGGTAGTGCATTACGTCCCAAATTTATTGCCAGATCCTTTCCAAAATGGTATAAGATCAAAGACAGGACCCATATCTAACGTCCGTGACCGTGACCTCAACTTTCACCTTCGACCTTCGAGGCCAAATTCGAGGTCAAGCGACGGGATACCGCAAAACGTTCTGAATCTATTGCCGGATCCTTTCCAAAGTGGTCTCAGATAATAGCCAGGGTCTATATCTAAAGTTCGTGAACGTGAGCTCAAACCTGATCTTTGACCTTCGAGGTCAAATTCGGGGTCAAACGACGGGTACCACATAACGTCCAAAATGTATTGCCGGATCCTTTTCAAAGAGGTCTGAGATCAAAGACAGAGCTTATGTCTAACTTCCGTGACCGTGACCTCAACCGTTTGACGTCGAATTTGACCTCCGAGGTACTCAAAAGTAATGGTTGATGTCACGGTCACGGACGTTAGACATAACGTCCGTGTCTTTGAGTTCAGACCACATTGGAAGGGATCCGGCAATAAATTTGGTTCGTTTTGCGGTACCCCGTCGTTTGACGTCGTTTGACCTCGTCGTTTTGGAAATAGTTCACCTTGGATTGTTTTTGTCAAACACGATTTGATTATATTTTGAAATACAACTTTATTTTCATAATGTCAAAAATAACTCAAAAATAGCCATACATTCGCGCCGATTGCAGGACAGAAGGGACGTTACATTTATTCGTTTTACCAAAACTATATGCGTACTCTGCAACTTCAAACGAAAGAATTCAAATGGCTCAGCCAATCATATTCGAGAGTAGTCGCGTAAGATTACTGTATAGCCTCCCGAAGGTCCACATTCTTGACATTCTTTATTTATGGCCCACATTCCTCCGACAAAAAGTCCAATATATTCGGCTGGAGAGCCTTTCCAGTCCAGAAAACTTGCAGTGAAGTTTTTTTTTAACACGGCCTACAAAACTGCTATCTCAGTTCAAAACCCATGTTGAAGGTGAACTATTTCCTTTAAGTCAAAGGTCACGGTTTAGGTCACGGTCACAAACGTGGACCCTGGATATCATCTGAGACCACTTTGGAAAGGATCCGGCAATAAATTCGTGACGTTATGCGGTGCCCCGTCGTTTGACCTCGAATTTGACCTCCAAGGTCAAAAGTCACTGTTGAATTCACGGTCACAGACGTTAGATATGGACTATGCATATCATCTGAGATCACTTTGGAAGGTATCCGGCAATAAACTCGGAACGTTATTCGGTACACCGTCGTTTGACCTCGAATTTAACCTCCGAGGTCAAAGGTCACGGTATAGGCCATGGGCATTGACGTTATATATGGACCCAGTCTCTCATTAGAGACTATTTTGAAAAGGATCCGACGATAAATTTGGGACGTTATGCGGCCCCCCGTCGTTTTACCTTGAATTCGACTTCCAAGGTCAATGCTCACGGTTGAGGTCACGTTCACGGACGTTAGATATTGACCCTGGCTATCATCTTATACCACTTCGGAAATGATCCAGCAATACATTCGGGACGATATGCGGTACCCCGTCGTTTGACTTCAAATTTGACATCCAAGGTCAAAGGTAACGGCTCAGGACACGATCACGGACGTTATATATGGAGCTTTTCTATCATCTGAGACCATTTCGGAAAGGATCCGCAATAAATTCGGACGTTATGCGGTACCCCGTCGTTTGACCTCGAATTTGACCTCCAAGGTCAAACGTCACGGTTGAGGTCACGTTCCGGACTTCAAATATGGGCCCTGGCTATCATCTTAAATCATTTTGAAAACGATCCGATAATAAATTCGGGACGTTATGCAGTACCCCGTCGTTTGACCTCGAAATTGACCTTTAACGTCAAAGTTCACAGTTGAGGTCACGGACACGGATGCTAGCTATGGACCCTGGTTATTATTTGAGACCATTTTGAAAAGCATCCGGTAATAAATTCGGAATGTTATTCGGTACCCCGTCGTTTGACCTCTAAGTTCAAAGGTCGCGGCTAAGGACACGGTCACGGACGTTAGATAGTACTCTGTCTATCATCCGAGAACTTTTTTGGAAAGCATCCGGCAATAAATTATAGACGTTGTGCGGTACCAGGTCCTTTGATCTCGAACTTGATCTCCAAGGTCAAAGGTCAAGGTTCAGGTTACAGTCATGGACGACCAGTACAGTATGGACCCTGTCTATCATATGAAACCACTTCGAAAAGGATCCGGCAATCAATTATGTACGTTATGGTTATGCGGTAACCGGTCGATTGACCTCAATTTGACCTCAATGGTCAAGGTTCAGGTCACGCTCACAGACGTTAGATGTAGACCATGTCATATAAGACCACTTTGGAAAGGATCCGGCAATAATTTCGGACGTAATGCGGTACCCTGCCGTTTAGCCTCCAATGCCGAATACCATAACTTGTCACGGTTCCGGTTATGGTAACGGACGATATATATGGACCCCGTCTATAATCTGAGACCACTTTGGAAAGGATCCGGCAAAAATTTCGGTGCGTTATGCAAGGCCGAGGTTTGGGCCGATTCTGAATCTGAATCCGTCGCGGAATAAGCATCTAACTTTGCGGACGTTTTTTTCAGCAGCATTTTCTTCATGTTTGCTTACTAAACGGCAGGGGCGGCGCCACGGATTTTATCCAGAGGGGGCAAAATGATCTTGGTTGCCAGGTATCACCAAAGTTAAGGTAAAACCTCAACCCCTGAAATCGGATCGAATTTTGGAGAGTATTTACTGTGTGTAGGTATCCGTTTTGTTTTATCTCTTTGAACTTTTTGAAAAATACAAATGCCCGCCCTTGTCGTGCCTATCAAAGTTTTTGTTTTGCGTTACTGCAACTAGAATGCATTGTAAAACATTAATTATCACAAAACATATTTATTCTAGTAATGATCTACAAGGCAAGGGTTATCTCAGGGGGCGGGGCACGTCGGAAAATTATTTAATTTTGCTCCTCAACCATATGCTGCTAACCGGGGGTAGGGTAGGGTCCGTTCGTCAGAGAATCCCATTCTATCTAGAGTGAATTTATTTTGCTCAGGGGGGCATGGCCCCCGTCCCCCTGGCTACGAACGTGTCATCTACGGACTACACTGATTATTGTTCGTTTGTTAACTGGGTTTTGTAGCGTTGCAATGACTTGGTGATTTTGCGCCCTTAGTCGTGTTTTATAAACTTCATTACTAGCCGTTTCTCGATGGTTTTTTCGCTGTGAGGAAAACCAATTTTAACCCTCGGCCCGGGTTAGGCAATTTCACTGCGTGCTGCTTAGGGCCAGGGGCGGGGCTCCGACCCCCCTTGGCGTTTCCGCTGCCTAATTGAATCTAGAGTTCTAATTAGAAGACGAAGGGCGTGCTTGCTTGTGACGAGACGAAGCCCATTGACTATGATTTTAGTTCCCTGGGTCAATAGTGACCTCTGAGGTCATGTCAAAGACCAAAATGTCCCAAATAGTGTGTGAAAATTGAATACTGATCGAGCCAAAATGGCAAAGGAACATCTTTGTACGCATACTAAATGCCAAATTTGAAATCAGCGTAAAAATTGACCTTGAAACTGCCAAATTCTAAAAAAGGTCATGTCAGGTCATCTGAGGTCAGTGACCTCGGTTGACCTTTGGCAGCGCATGACCCCAGTGAAACATATAATTATGTCACACGGCTCCAAGATTTGAAATTAACGTCAAAAACTGTCCTTAAAACGGTTAGAATAAAAAAAAGTTATCTGAGGTCATCGGAGGTCAGTGACCTCGGTTGACCTCAGAAAAGGTTATTCGAGGTCATAATCGTCAGCAGGAAGACACACCTGTCACTGGAAACAACTCCTTTGCCAAATTTTGCTCCTGACGTCAACACTTGGAAAACTGCACATGTTAACAAAGATCTATTACTACGGCGGCGCAGTTTCGCCTGGCATGTCCTTTGAGAACAGGTCATACATAGGTCAAGGGTCATGAAATTGGAAGTTCAAAGTTATTCAGAGTATGTGTCACAATTGTTTAAAATTAGTGCGTACATGAAATTTTCATTGCGATCAGGTTATAAAACTACGTAAGTTATTTTGGAAAAACAGCAGGGAGGTGGCATCTACCCCTCCCTACCCGGGGCATTTTTTATGTTTTATTGCATTTTCATATTTGTTTTGATGTTTTGCGTAACCAAGCAATATGTATGTAATGTCATTGGACATCAACAAACAACTCCACGAATCAGTGTGGCTAATTACGTGTCATAGGTCAGGTAAATAAAACTGTGGGGGAAAGTCATAAGTTGTCACAGTGGAAAAACCAAGCTAACATCAACGCATACGTACACACACCACACACACACACACACACACACACACACACACACACACACACACACACACGGCCAGCACATACATCGTAGTCAACTATCGAACGAAAGACCGACCGCTCCGTTTTAACGTGTCGTTTCCAGCCCCCTCGACATCATCAGCAAACGCGTCAGCAAGCGAATGCCGCCACGGTATGCAAACGAACGCTGGCCCGGCCGCCGTCTCATAGCAGGCGGGCGCAGGGTAGTGATCCCTGTCGCGTGACACGCTCACAGTGGCCGCGCATCAGCGTAGGTGCGGAACAATGAGGCGGGTCGCAGGCTCACCCGCACACATGCCTTGTGAGCAACAATCCGCTGTCTGGTAATCACACATTCTGGGCGAGGCGCGAGAGGTTCAGGTATCCCGCGCGCGAGTACCGCGTATTTTCTGAGTCCAGTAACGACCTGGTTTGCAAAATTAACTACCTTTCATCAATTTGTTACGTTAGCAGTCCGAACCATTCCATAAACAGAAGATTACAGTATCTCACGCGCGAGTATGACCAGAACCGCTGCCCACAATAGTAAAGTATCACGCCCTGCGGGAGGAAAGTGCCTCAGGTGGCGGGAGGACCGATCAGGAGGCCGATACAACTTTCGCACCACATCACGACATGAGCGTCCCAGAACTAAGGTGGGACGGTCAAACAGCAGCGAGGTTTCTTAACAAACTGGCTCTCCGGTGGTCTCCCCACCGACCCGCACGCTGACAGGGTTGAGAGTTCACGGGTGTTCTGCCGGGGTGCAAGGGAGAAGGATTTCGAGTTTTGGATGCGATTGAGTTAGTCCGTGTGCATGGAAACCACGATGATAAGGAAGAAAGTGTAGTTCTCCATGCGTAGAGAGGCTAGAAGCTGCGTTCGACATTCGGATATAAGGACCCTGGGATCATCAGCGTACTTCCCTGTGGTCCATGAGCGTCCGGCGCGGCAGGCATGAGGTCGTGGCGAAAATAGTGGTAAAACAGAGGACCAAAGGGCCTGATCCCTGGAAGACCAACCCATGGCTATTGAAGAGGCTTGGAAGATCACTCTGTCACCAGAAGAAGGAAGAGATGCAAAACTGACTGAGTAATGACCAGGTGAGATAGGATGAAACCGCTGGGTCAATTGCCATAAGAGCTGAGTTTGGAAAAAGCTGTGAATGAGGAATAACGTCAAAAGCATTTTACTTAAGATCCAAGAGGCACAAAAGCAGAGACCTGCACGGTCCATGTTGGCCAAAGATACGGTTAGTGATAAGAGCAGGCGGTTTCAGTGGAATGGCGGGGCACGAAAACCATTTGAGATGGGGAGAGGAGATGGATTGTCGGACATGTAGGCAGGGACAGCTTGGCGCTTACACACGCTCGAGATTTTGGCCATTGATGGGCGGACTATAGAAATAGGACGATAGTTGGAGACTAGAGTTGGTCGCCGGATTTGAAGAATTGGGCGTGAACAGAGAGTGCTTCCAGGATCGGAAAGTTCACATGAGGTAAGGCAGGTATTGACAAGATGGAGCAGGACAGGGCGATGGCATCAAACAAAGGTAGCAGGATTACGAATACAAATACGGTCAGGTCCACACGCCACCGGAACGCTTCACGGAGAACACACCTCCCCGGCAGGCTCGGGCAGTGTCACTCCACGACCCGAAAACTCCGCCAAGCTCCTCCGTGGTAGACGGCACGGAACGTCGGCGGGCACCCGAGGACTAGCAAGGCCGGCGGCGACACGCGGGCCGACATGAAACAAAAGAAGTCATATACATTCATCGGAATAGTGCGGCGAAGAAAAGAAATAGAAGAACAAAAGATAAGAAATAACATACAGACATATCCCCGCGACTTAGCGGGCGGACAGTCGGTTACATAGATGGGTAATTTTACAATAGCCCATGGATGGGTATTTCTCATCCATGCTCTAAGGAAGCCACAGAGGCCCTCTGGAGGTCAGAGGGTTTCCCTTGAGGCCGGGGCCCTGGTAGGACGGAAGGGGTCCTATGAAGGTCAGAGGTGCCCTGAAGTGGCCCTCTGGAAGCCAGAGGGGAAGAGGCCTATGGAGGTCAAATGCCCTTCTCAAATGGAGATCCCCTACATTTTGACTCGCTCCCCTGACAAAGTATGTAGCACCAGCCCTGCACTAGGTATAAACAAAATTACAAGTCGTCATACTATAGTATTTTGAGCACAGGAAAAAATATTGAAATCAATGCGCAATTTTTTGCGGAAATTGTTTCAAAATCTGGTTAAACAGATGCATCGCTATTCCATTCTGTGACCAGTAGTCCATACAGCTGAAGTCTTTGAAGGTCAGAATATTTGTCAGAAACTTGCATGTTTTCTTACACTGCATAACAATTATACAATGACAAATCATGTATGGTCTGCATATTTTTATCTATAATGCAATGCAGAAGTTGATTTCGATATCAATTTTCTGCCTCACAAAAAGCGTAGTACATCTTTTGAAAAATTAGTAAGTATACCTAGTACTTACAGATTTTGCATTCTCCAGAGTAGTGTTTTGATATTACTTCCAGTTAAGATCACGTTTATGGCCTACAATAATGGATTCAAAACAGCATAAACAGCACCTTGTTGTTGTTCATTCCCTCCGTCGGCTATGAGCCGAACGTAGCCGAGCGGCTCTGAAGGGTTCTGGCAGCGACCGCCAGGGCTGCCACCACGCTGTCGCTCCGTAGCTGGTCATGGTCGGGTGTCATGGTACCCAGGAGACGCAGCCGGGTCCTCATCAGCGCGGGGCACCTCCGCAGGATGTGCTCGGGGTGTCCGCCTCTTCCCGGCAGATGATGCACCAGCCGGCCCGGCAATCCAACGAGCTGCACTGGAGGCAGTGGTTAGAGGGGTTCCCCCTTGAGGTGTTTGCACCTCAAGGTGCAAACAGTACCTTGAGGTGGGGCAAACCCTAAATATGTCAAACTTTGCTGAAAGTCATCAGCATTTGTAGCTGTTTGGCGCCAATTAAAAAAAAAAAAACTGCCTCCATAAGTGCTGTTTAAATTTTATTACAAATCATGAAAAGTCCATGTTCCATAGTTTTGGGAAGTCATGGCCCTGGTGAACCTTGTGCATCAGAGAGTCTTTTATATTTACAATATGGGCTATGGACACAATGATGAAAGGGCCACAGTTTGACCTCACATGCTGTTATTTTTGTTTACAATGATAATGGCAAATCACTGCGCCATACAAGATCATCCATGACCCTCCTATCACATTCCATACCTACTTAACCGTTTTTCCCTGAGTCATCTGTGAATGACCTTGTGATCTAACTGAGCTTCAGCTGCATTCAATTTGCACTAAATAGACGACCCTGGGTACTACAATCAACTGACAATCAGCCATTTACTTGCTTGCTCTGAAACTGTGTCTGATCATTGACAATCACGTCAATACGTTTGCATATTTTTTTCAATTATCAGACCATTCATCACCTATCCTTTAAACCAACTCAGTGTTGTGTAGGTATGCCTCCAAATGGATGACCTGCAAATGGTGAAAAACTATTTTAAGTGCCATAAGCCTTGCTCTTGATGTTCTCAGCTGAAACTCAACCTCAGATAAAAACAGTCACTTCCCTCCTTTCATGTATTAATGAATGGAGAACACTTTCACAGCGTTGTCTGCACCTCCACTGACGATCCTCTCTGGGTTTGACCAGTCACAGCAGAGCACCTTGTCACTGTGTCCCTGCAGGTCATACAGAGGGGCCTTTGTTCCTCTTGAGTCCCAGTGCTTCACCATCATGTCTTGGCCTGATGACACAAACTCATGCTCCCTGGTGGTGCTCCAGCAAACATCCGTCACCCAGCCCTTGTGTGACATGTACATGCTTTTCACAATGCTGCCTTCACTGGACCTCGGATCGTACTGACGGATGTAGTGGTCCGCAGATGCCGCCAGGAGAGTGTGGTTCACTGGGGAGACCGATATGCTGAAGAATGCCTTGTTGCCTGCCAGCTGACTTTTCATACCTCCCAGCTCCACATCCCATATTTTGATGGTGTGGTCCCAGGATGAAGAAGCCAGCTCTGTGGGTGACAGCCAAGCCAGGGATGATACACCTTCCTTGTGCTCTGACAGTGTGGCGGTTGGGGTTGTGACAGGAGCCTTACCAACTGTTTTCCTCTTCTTCTTGACTTGCTGCTCCTTGGAATCATCAGAAACTGTTGCAGTGTTCCAGATGTGGATGCTTGAATCCCATGACCCAGTGGCTAGAAAGGTACCAGAACTCTGACCAGCTACACAGTCTACACTCTTGGAATGACCTTGAAAGACAGTGACACACTGGATGCTGTTTCCCGAGTGACTGTACTTCCAAAGAAGAGCTGATTGATCCATGCTGCTGCTGGCAAAAGTTGAGATGTCGTCTTCATGGCTGATCCAACATACATCTTTGACAGGCTCTGTGTGACCTGGTATGGTCAGCTTGTGCTCGCCGGTTGCCGTCCACAGGTGCAGTGTTGAATCATAGCAGCCAGACAAGAGCAGTGTCGGAGATGCTTCAACTGCAGACACCCAGTCATCATGCATGAGGCTTTCCTCTGGTTCTGGTGGCGAAGCTTTCTCGACATATTCGATTTCTACTTCAGTCTCCGATGATATGCCCTTGTCTACCAGGAACTCACTGACAGATTGGCGAAGAAATTCACCATGGATGAGGAAGTCGAACTCTACATCCGAAGAGGCTTCTGTCGACTCACTCCTGAGACTGTTGATCAAACTGTTCAGCTCATCATGTCCAATCGTAATTGGGACAGAAAATGGTGTGTCAGGTACGGCATATCGCTTTTGTTTCGTAGTTAATTTAACTTGAATATGCGGAGCACAATCTTGGGCACCCACGCCTGCCATCTTGCCGGTGTGTATGATTTCGTAGAGCTGAAAAATATTTAATCCTGATATTCATTTTCGTTTCCAATACCTCTTTGATTCTTTTATACGTACAATATTTTCGTTAGTACATTAACTTATCAAATTAGTAGTTCAGGAAAAAAAGGGACAACTCCAGGGAGGCAGGATAGCATTTTAAAAATAAAATATAAAAACAATGCACATCACTATATAACGTTTCAAATAATGCGCACCCATGACAAATAAAAATAACTTTTTGCTGGACACGCTTGTTTTTGACTGAAGTCATCTCAACAATATGAATATTTTCCGTGACGTCATTGGATGAAGCCTGCTAGCCATCTACATAGTAGGTACTTTTCTTGCGAGCCAAAGCATTATGCTTGTGTTGCGAGTTGCGAATCCCTTTGAGCGAAGACCTTAGATAGATCATTTTATTTTTTTAATTACAGATATTAAATGTTCATTACCCTAGGTTGCAGGCACGAATGAAGACATCATCAAGATGGCTTGCTTTTATTAAAAACGCCACCGAATGATTCGTCATAAGCAAGGCCGGTCATAAGGGGATGATTTTTGACCAATGGGAGTCGTATGTTGCTCTGATGACATTGGATGAAATCGACATTTTTAAATTACGGTAAGGTTTAAATTCTGATAATTTACAACAATAATTAAAAAATTGAAACCATAAATAGTCACTGTGTTTATATTGATATATATATTATACAGACCTTGGATAAATATACTCTGGTGTTTATCACTGAAGAATTTACCAAAAGGCAGAAGGTATGCATAAGTTGATTTTTATGTAACAACAAATGTCCTTTACCGAATTGAGATAGGCTAGGATTGAACATTAACTGTCTTTTGCTAGGTAGGTACCTAACTGTTAATACTCAATACTCAATACTCAATAGGTACGGGATAGAAGGCCACCGTAGCTGTGGCCTTTAGGCTCCCACTCTATACAGCTCAAGTCTCACCAAATTCTTACTGGTGTCTTGTCCAGTATTTGCAACTAACTTTAGTCATGGTAGACACAGAATGGAATAATGAGGAATAATGGGGAATAATACATAATGTTAAATAATGGGGAATTTCTTTGTGACTACTATCCACTGGGCAGCTCTTTTTCATCCACTGGGCAGCTCTCCTTAGACCAGCATGGTTTCCGTCGGAGGCGATCCTGCACGACCCAATTGCTTGAAGTCATCAAGGACTGGACGGAGGCTCTGGAGAAGGGCAAACCGATTGACACGCTCTATCTTGACTTCCGCAAGGCCTTTGATCAGGGGCGTATCCAAGGGGGGATCCTAGAGATCCTAGGATCCCCCCTGAGCCCTTAAATGGCCCTTTTTGAGGCTTGGCGGACCCTTTTCGGTGCGTGCAGCTTGCCGAAAAGGGCCGACAAGAGTGTGTAAAGCGCTGTATCATGGGCTCTTTAAGAGTTGGAAGACCACGTAAAGCGTGATCTTGAAAGTTTAGAGCAGTTCAGAGGGCCTTTAGCGTCTTCAGGGCTCTCTGAAAGACCAGAGGGCCCCTTAGGCATTTCTAAAGAGCCTTGTGCATGTCAGAGGGGCCCCTGGCCAGACCGAAAGGGCCCCTTATCAGGCAAGAGGGCCCCTGAACACGTCAAATGCGTCCCTATCCAGCACAGAGGGGCCCCTGAGCAGGTCGGAGGGCCCTCTAAGCATGCCGGTAGAGCGACAAAGCAGCCAGCGCAGTCCCTTACTAGGTCTAAGGGGCTCATCAGGCTGGAGGGCCCCTGGACAGACAAGAGGGGCCCTGAAAAGTAGAAAAGGGCCCCTGTGCATGTCAGAGGGGCCCTTGACCAGACCATTTAAGGGGCCCTGATCAGGTCAGAGGCCCCCTGAACACGTCAAATTGGACCCTAGCCAGTACAGAGGGCCCCCATGGGCAGGTCGGAGGTCCCTCTGAGCATGTCGGCAAGGCGACAAAGCAGCAAGCGCAGTCCCTTGCCAGATTAGAAGGGCCTCTTAGAAGGCGGGAGAGCCCCTGAACAGACCAGAGGGGCCCTGGAAAGTTTAAGTTACCCCTGTACAGATCAGAAGGGTCCCTGATCAGACAAAAAGGGACCCTGCGGGTAAGAAAAGCCCGAACATGCAGAATTGGCCCCAGTCAGCACGGAAGGCCCAGAGGTCAGATTGCCCTTGAGCATGTCGACAGGGCGACAAACAGCCAGGCAGTCCACCAGAAGATCACTGGCAGATCGGAGGGCGTCTTGGCATCAGAGAGCCCCTGTGAACCGAAGGGTCCCTGGCAGTCGGAAGGCCTTAACAACGGATGAGCTCTACAACCACTGAAGGCCCTGGCAGGTCGGAGGTCCCTGAGCATTCAAGGCGACAAAAGCAGCCGATGTCTGTCCCTGGCCAGATCGGAATGACCTCTGAAATCTGGCCGAATGGCCCTCCCTTGACACTAAGAGAGACTTCTGGAGTCAGATTCCTGTCAGAATCAGAATGAAGCCCAAAGCACGTAGAGAGCAAATAGAAAGAGCTATCCACTATATATATCATATATATATAATCGGAGCTTCGGGTTATATTGAAACACTCTCGCCAGGATTATGAGGCATTGTAACACGCGAAAACCAGATGTAAAATTTGTATTGTGAGTAAGCCTCTTTGTATCAAATATATATCACCAAATCCAATTATCTTTTTGCGAATCTAGCAGTTCCTAAACAGTCGAAGGCGTTGAAAAGTCTGAAGGGCACTCAACCAATCTGAAAGGCCCTGGGCCTTCAACAGTAGAATGCAACCTGTAAGGAAACATATTAAAATGTGCGCCCTCAGCGGCGCAATTACTACAATATTTATATGCGATTAAACGAACAAATCGGCCACTCTCGCGCTTTTATGCGTTATGTTCTACTTTGCATATACTGGGCCAAAATAGTTCGCTTTTTCCACTTTATTATCGCACTTTTAAGCGCACAATAGCATTCTATAGAGTTCCGCCACCATACGTAATAAAGAGTGTGCCTGTCACATTGTCATGTGGAGTTGGACACTAGTCTGTAGAACATATTTTTCTGAATTTAGCCATGTACTTCATTTTCCCAGATTCACTTAAGCTCCTGAGATATTCCAAAGACTCCAATCACATTCCGACGGAACTTAATTATCGATATACTCCTGAGAGCTTTCGCTACTAGAAGCATTGCTATTAAATTACAACGCTTGCATATTTTGTTAGCTCTGGCCAATAGAAAACAACTCGTGAGCACAGATAACAGCTGCGAACAGAATGCCTCGATAACTATAAACAAACCCATACATTGCTCGTATAGGTTTGTTTATCGTCTTTGGTGCGCCATTACAGGTAACATCTTCGTTACCCTGTTTATAGTGACGATCGTTTATGAGTTTAACAAATGCATAACATAATATAAGTAAAAATTCAACTAAAAAGGTTCCAGATGTGAATTTTATCGTAACCAATGAACAAACCAATAGCTTCTTACCGTAAGAAAAATATATTTGACATTTCAAAAGAGTAGGCACACTCCCTTTAACTCACTGCCACCTTAACATTATATTTGAGTTGAGATAGCCATTGTGTGTGCTTGGCATTGAAATTATGTATGGTATAAGTTAAAGCAACCACTGAGGTCGAATCACATATAAATTTGAGTTTGGTTTTGACATCTGTAACATTCCCAGTCCCCAATGTATATGAATGTGGACCCTGATCCGATGTCGTCGTCTCTCTTTACTAAATGTTGATTACAGTCGACTTGTTTTACCTTTGGTCATACATTAGCCATACATTAGTCATATTTATGGCAGCGTGAAGGTTTCTTTATTCTCCGAAATTCCTTCATATGACGTCATCAGCCCAAATATTAAAACGCAACTTTTCATAAAATTGAACAATGTTTGTGAGAAACAAATGTCATAATCGTGTTCGGCAGCAATTACTTCATGTTAAGCACCACAAGCGGCGTACATTTGAGAATTTTTGGGAAGGTGGCAGTGTCCCTTTAAAGGGAATAGGTCACCTTGGATGTTGTCTTTAAATTTGTATGAACAGAGTATTTTTAGCACACAAAATATAACATTTGTTTGGATGAAGGAATAAATACGTGTTGTATGTATACGAAACAAGCACATCTCATCAGAATTAGCTCACATTCATCCATGGATGACACATTTATTTTACGTAGCACCATCCATGATAAAACATGGATATCCCTAGCAAATGTGTATGTTTCTCTTTTATCTTTCATGATCTCATAAATTTGCATGGCGTTGTATGTCATGCATATGACTGCTCAGATATGGAAGCTAATGCATACAACAATGCAGACTAGTGAGTCAGTGACATACAGTACGCAAAATAGGGCATGTTGCTCGAGTTCCTGAATCTTTCTATACAAATTATAATTCACACTAATATATGGTTTCTTGTAACCTACAGCAGATTCATGGTTACTAGGTATAAACTAGATCCAAAACTGCAACGGTTATGGCTCAACTTATCCTGATTACAGCTATTTTGTGGAGGAATCTTCATATAATGCAAATCTGACGTCAGTGGGTATGGAGCCAGTGTCCCAGACAGGGGTGGAACTTTATATCTCTTGGGGAGGGCCCGAGTCCCCCAATGATTTCAAATTTTAACATATTTAGGCCTATGGCGTTGCTTGGTAAGGACTGAGTTCAAATCTATCAAATTAACATTAGGGTCCCCCCGAACGATTTCATAAAGTTCCGCTTGTGGTCCCAGGAATGCGAAAATTTAGTGGAAAACCACACCACATAGTAAAGGTAATATTTTTAACTCTTTTCCTCGGTTTTACTGTGAGTTTTTCACTATTGAAACCAAGATGTATTGGATGACTATAACCTCATATTGATATTAATAATGTGAATTACGAGCGAGCGCGAAGCGCGAGCGAATCCTCACTGAATACGGAATGTTTATCACATATTGATATAAGCGGCCGACCCGACCCGACCCGACCCGACCCGACCCGACCCGACCCGACCCGACCCGACCCGACCCGACCCGACCCGCCCGGCCGACCCAACCGTAACACTTCAGAACTTATTCATTGTCTTCTATCTTATATCTATATCTGTCCCATCTGATACTATATCAATTAGTATACAATGTTTCGTCCACGTGAGTGTCAGCCTGGCCGATGACACGTGCCGCGGAGGGGTGTCAGTTGACACAGATCGCCTCTGTCTCTGCGGCGGCGCATAGGTGGCACACCGCCTCAGAACAGCAATAATTCGCCAAGATAATCTCACATGACCTACCGACTGAGCTGAATTTTGATGTTTAGTTGAGACCAACACCACTTCAAGCCGTGGAATTAGATGGAGTAGACATTCCTGCTATCGTTCTACAGGCTCGCTGCCTTGGCCGATTCAAGGGTAAGCTTTCACCTTTCTAAAAGTGTCAAATATACGCCGGCTTAGTCAAAAATATGAAGTAGTGCTGCTGAAAAACGATAATGATGTTTGTTTCGAGAATCATTTAAGGAAGTGCCTACCTTGATGTCAAATATATATATTACAGATAAGACGCTATTGTTTGATTATTAATACGATAAATTCACGTCTGAACCCCTTCAGTGATTTACTATATTCTGTTTGCATATGCGTTTATTCGATATCCATAACGACCCCCGTCACTATTACATTCAAAGTAAATAAGATGTTATTCTAAGAAAGGCATCTGAAGACAAAAACCCCATACGAACAATGTAAAAGAAACCGAGCTCTGTTTGCAGCTGCTATCACGAAACGCACGAGCTGTTTTATTGGCAGCGCTAACGAATACGTAGCCTCTAACAAGCGTAACCCTCCTCTAAATGTAATAGTCCTCTATTACACTGCTAGTATCTTGCAGTGTAAATAAGGGCAGTACTTCTAGTAGCGAAGTCTCTCTGAGCCTACGATATGTATATATAAATATATATTCCACACTCGAATCTCAGCAACTACAGTGAATCTTGGAAAAGAAAGTATATGGCTAAATTCAGACAAAGTTGTTCTATAGACCAGTGTCAACAACTCAACATGAGTGATGCGAGTAGGCTCACTCCCCTTTAGGGGGGGGGGACAATGACGTCATTATTTAGCTATATAGAGACTCGAAATTACCATATCGAGGAAATGCTTTTACTGCAACCTATTTGTCGACCTGCTCTACAATTATGCTATCTCAGTTCAAAACACTGTTAAAAATGAGCAAAATATTAACACTTTTAATGCCAGCTTCAAATTATTCCATGAGACTAAAAAGCAGCACACATGAGCTTACTTGAATATGATAGTACAAATGATGCAGACTGTGAATGTTATCCTTGGAGACAATCCAAACTGTGCAGCTGTACCAATATGGCACAATGGTCAAGACGTGCTTGGATTGACAAATGGGTCGTGCTGGAAGTATCCGACGACAGATTGGCTGCACCTATGATTCTGGTGTCATCGTGCCACTGAAAGGAACTGGGGATTCCCATATTTATTGTTTGTTTCTACTTTCTGTACGACCCTGCTTATTTTACCTACCGTGTAAGGTACCCGTCATTAAATCGTCAGAACTGTTAACTGTCCCATTATATCTCCAGCAGTTCTGTCCATGATATTGTTTCTATGAGTACATTGTGATCCGGTAGTGAACAAGTTGCAAGTTCTGTTCCAATGGACCGGTCAGCTCGTCGGTAACACGCTCGTTTGCCGTGTGACACTGTGACAGGTCCCGGGTTCGAATCCCGGTGCGACCGGTTTGGGGATGGGCTCCCGATTTATCTGTATCCCAGCAGTGGCACACATCCGGAAACGCCGATATTCTGTGTAATTTGGTAATATTGCGACCTGTTGTGTCGTGGCAATAATACATAAAATACATAAATAAACCAGGTTTAGGCGATGTGTATATTCCAGGATTTGGTCTGTGATCCAAGACGATCTCTCTATAAAAGGGAATGATGGATCCTCAGAAGTTTGATGATAAAATACAGCAATGTATCTTGGATCGCATTGGATATCCCTGCCTAAAATCTGGTGATTGATATCAGATCCAATGATAAAAATGTGCATCTGAAAATAATACATTGTTCTGATGGTGGATCTTGGATCTGATGGATCCACATGTAAAATGTGGTCAAAGATCTCCCATCTTGGTGGTTCCCACAACCAACTTTGCAGGCTCAGTGATATGATCCCAGTGGATCCCTTGACAACTTGTGTAGATGGATTTATTATCCCATGGGATCTGACCTGGGATCCAATCATCCATATCCCTATGATTCATCCTATGCTATACTAATCCTTTTCGGATTAGGCTTCGTTCGTTAGCTGAGTTGGTGTGCTCATTCACTTAAAATCCGTTATATTACAGCTGTTTTAATCGAACCCTTTGTGCGCAGCTTTCACTCTACCATATCTGGCCAAAGTGTCAGTGTCAGTGATCTAGAACCCCATGGAAGCGTTTTGTGTCTCACATAATCACACATGTTTCGTAATTACCCATTTTTCATTGCAGGTGAAGCACAAACATGCCGTTTCGGTTAGGGAAGGACCCTATTCGGCACACGCTGAAGTACTTGGAAAAGGGTCCCCTGGTCTTCAAAGAACGAGTCCGTGTTATGCTCGTCCACTTCAATCCACGTGAAAAATCACATGCTGGAGTCAAGTAAGTGCTACTGGAAGTCAAAAAGCTTATGTTTTTGATAGATTTGTCTACAAAACGCATTTGATGTCACTCAGTGTGGATGATATTATAATGTTCTGCTTCACTCCTTAGATGTTACTTGTCAGGTAGTGATGCATAGCCGTAGAAAACACACTTCACAGATATGCGATTCAGTTATGTGAGTCGAACGAATTGACGTGCTTGTTACTGTAAAATGTGCCATTACCAGCGTACATGATTATACTGAGTGCGAATAAAGAACCATTCAAGTTTATCATGTCTTCTGTTATTATATCATTGCGTTCTACGCTGTACGCGCAGTAAGTAAGCGTTCGCTCCCGAAATGTGCATGGGTTTATATAATTAAAACATTGAACATTTAAAGAGATTCCTAGCTGTTATGACATGACCTATATGTGAAATAATTTATGGTCTTGTCACTGATTGTACTGATAGCATATTTGTTTTTCATTCAGAGACTTCCTTCACTGGTACACGCCACATATCCAGTACAAGAATCCCAATGTCCAGCTGGTAGCGATGAAGGACGTGATGCCATCACCTTTTATCCGACTGTTTCTTGGTAAGTTGTGAACGATTCTGTGATTTTACATGTCGTACCATAAGGTCAGTCCAAAAAGCATATATTGCCTAATATCTTACAAGGTATCTTTGCCACAACCGGCTATGTAACATGACATGTATCTTCAGACCGCACTCGCAGAACGTATAATGTTCACAGAGCGTACAGCGCAACTATCTGCAGTGCAGATTATGCGACATAGTTCCGCTTGTGACATTTGCAAGTCTTGTATGACTTGTGTCAAATTGTCAATACTGAATGATGCAGATGTCAGGATTGGTGTATATAAATGTGGCAGACTTGTCTGTTTTCAACTTATTTCCTTTGAAATACAGTAATACTGTTTTATCGCTGTGTTCGGTTTTAATTTGTGCATTTATATGGGATAGTTTATTTCTGAGTTACCCTTACGTTTATTACATATTCTTTTTATATAAAAAATATTCCTTACTCATGAATATTCTTCTAAAGCTACCAACCTATTCAAAAATAGTTGAGACTTTCATACGTGCGTGATAAATACTTTGTTTGGTTTGCAGATGGCAACGAAGAGGTGCTTGTCGATGCAGAGGGAAAAACAAAGGAGGATATCCTCTCCCATCTCGCAAAGATTCTTGGAAAGTCCGAGTAAGTACATCCTTTTGTTAGTATGTGTGTTTGCTATCGTCGTGAGAATAGAAGCATGCAATGTGAAGGGTCGCAACGTGGTGTTCGGGGATCAAAAGTCCTCGGTGTGCCTTTCTTCTCCTTGAACACATTTTGATTCAAGCCATTATATACTGGAGCGGATCCAGGGGGGACAACGGGGTAGGCTGCCACCCCTTCCCCCTCAATGGAAATTGGCGTCAGGAGCGCAAGGGCACTAGTGTGCAATCTGGGCATTGCATGCCAGTCTTGGATTTTTCCTTTCATGACCTTGTTCCGGGGATTGAAAACCCGTACATGGAGAGTAAAATTCAAAATTGTCTTATTACTTGTTAGTTGTATTTTTTGTCTTGAAAAGTACAAAATTATGATGGGTAATATATGCCGAGCCGTGCCCGCGCCATGCCGGGGAGGCGCTTAGACGACCCGCTCTAAGGTTTTCGAGAATAGCAAAAAGGCCGCGAGCAATGCCGCCGTTTTTAGTACAGAGACAGACAGACAGACAGACAGACAGACAGACAGACAGACAGACAGACAGACAGACAGACAGAGGCACAGAGCAGACAGGAACAACGACAGCACAGACGAGACCAGACAGACCAGACAACAGACAGACACACAACAGACAGAAAGACAGACAACAGACAGACACGACCACGACAACCAGACATACGACCAGACAGACAGACAGACAGACAGACAGACAGACAGACAGACAGACAGACAGACAGACAGACAGACAGACACCAAATGGTCAATGGTCGTTGTATAATGCATAGTCATCATTTTACTCAATTCGATTGCATTAGTTCATCTTTTAGCGTCTGCCAGGAGGATTTGCGGTGGGATACCCTCTAAAGTGAACTTATCGTTTCAGATCGGTGTTGGCAGCAGAAGAGAAGGAGGCTCACATAGTGGAAAACAAGTCGAATTTCGGCCAGGGCTGTGGCAGATACTGTATATGTGAAGTGCCTGGACAGGTTCCCTGTCCGTCCGTCGTTCCCCTACCCAAGTCTTGGCGAGGGAAATATAAGCATGGGGACGAGGAAGACGAGTGATTTGTTTCCAAGTATGTACTTTTGTCGTGGAATGCTAGCAATATATGTAAACAGTGTGAATATTGCTTCGTGCTGTGTCAGTTTGTGATCGACTCATAGTTACTTGTGGTGTGCAAGAGCTCTGCCACGTTCCGAAAATGGTAGGGGGGGGGGCAGAGGAATTCTGAAGTCTATTATTTTCATGCGACGCCCATGCGTAATGTTAAAAGTTCAAAAATGGGACACGTTGCCCCCTGTCCCCCCTCCCTGTGGTGGAGCCCCTGGTTGGTTGGAATTGCATTTGACCGTCTCGTAAAATCTTAGCGTAGATACTGCCGAATTTACGAATGCTCTTACATAAATTTCCTTTTATGATCCAGTGTTTTCTTCCAATGACTCCGGTACCTTCATTGCTCGAAATGTCGGTCTTGAAATCATATACACCGTCACTGATCACTACCGTCAGTTCGTATTACCGTCTTTATTTCGGTACACAGAAGGTTCACTCTCTTTCACATTTGTCACGCCTAGTGGCAACAGTTTGTCCGGATCCGTTCTCGTGTCCAGCTCCACAAATTGCTCTCGCATCGCTTGTACTTTCTGCGTCGAAATGATCACAAATTTGTCTTGTCTACTGCCCGCATTACGGTACCTAGTTGACAGTTTCTTTACCTTTGCGTCTGGACTCACTCTGATCTACAGTCGTTCGGCTTGTAAGGCTATTAACGACATGCTTCGTTCAATCGTTTGGATTATCTCCTGCATTTGCTGCCGTTTTCGCACCTGTTTTCGCCTGTCCCTTCGGACAGGGGCGATTACTGGCTCATCTACTCGCCATCAAAGCAATAAGGCCTTCACAAAAATGTTTAAATTTGCCGAAAACACGAATTCTCCCCCAGTCCTGGCCACCACCCCTCCCAGCCCATCTTTGAACCTCGGATAAGGTATAGTATTGTACTTTTGGCCATGTTTCTTCCTATTCTGCTCGCAACGTCTCTGCACGACGAGTGCAATGGGTTGAAAATTATTACCTCCCGAGTCTCGGAATGGCAAACTCTTCCATCCTGCCAAGATTCATGCTCTATTTCCGGTCAAGCTCAATTAACTTTAGACGACATCGGTTATGCGGTATGCATCTTATTTCGGACGACAGTAGTACTAATATCTACTACATGCGCATTTCATTTGAAGATATGAAATGTCAGTGGACCACCATACACTAAATTTTGGTATTATATTTTCTATATATATATTTTGACTTTTGACCTTGGAGGTCAAAATCGAGGTCAAACGACAAAAAAAGACCGGGTGCAGCATAACGTCCCGAATTTATTGTCGATCCTTTCCAAAATGGTCTCAAATGAAAGTCAGGGTCAATATCTAACGTATGTGACCCTAACTTAAATATTTCGACCTTTGACCTTTTGTGTCACATGACCCGGCCTGGTGACCTGACCTGACATGACCTGAAGTAAAAAAAATAGAAAGGGCTGGACGAAAGATCAATGGACAGATACTGAAAATTTGGCGGCGCTATTCGCCGCCGTTTTCCCGATATCCTGGAAAAACCTGAGGGGGGGGGGCGTCTAAACGCCTCCCCCCGGCCCGGCGCGGGTTAACATGGAAATCCACATTTAAAATGCTTCAAAGGATTAAATACATGCATACACATTACACAATTACAATTACATTACACATACGAACAATAGAGGTACATTTTTTGTCATTCCAGCCGACCTTCCACTCAATAATTATCTGTCAGACCCCTGCAAGTTGGTATCATACTTGTGATTGATTCAAATTTTAATGAATGATTCAATCATGATTCACCGGCAAACATAAATGATTCAATCGCTCAACATTACCACCGGTGAATGATTTACAGTGATTCACAGACTTACGTGAATCAATCATGAATGATTCATTCAATGAATGACTCATGCAGAATGATTCAATCAAAATTATTAGCAATGCGTAAGTTCAAATCAAGGGCGGATCCAGGGGGGCCAAAGGGGCCATGCCCCCCTCAAAGGTCCTGAGACTTTGTTTTGCCCCCCCCTCCCCAAACGGTCGGACGTACAGCTGTAAAAATGGTTTTTGCAACAGTCAAAATACAGCCATCCACAGTGAAAACTTGAAAATTTCGCGCGCTTTCGCGGCATCGACTACAAAATATCTTGCAATTGTTTGATGTAGAATTTGGAAGAATTAATGAATTAAGCGTCTGGCAAGTGCCCAAAAACCCAAATAAAAAAGCGTCTGCAGTCTTGGGGTACGTATTTTGCGTTGGCCCAGGTCACTCCCTCGCATGAAATATGAACTTCAGTGGGTTAAGACTGTTAAGCTTAGTCTGCCGGATGCCGAAAAAGGTGACGCGAACGCAGAGACGCGGATATCGCTCCAGGAATTGCGCCTTCTACGGTGTCAAGTTGCTGGACCAAAATGCTTATAGTGGAACCAAGGTCGCCAGGACATCTCTCCAAGCTATTTCGTCCGGCTCTCCAGATGCCGCAGGAGACATTATTTTTTATGTGCGGAAAGCGTTTCTGCCTCGCTGTTTTCAAACCATTTGCACTGTTGGTTGATGCCAATTGTATGTTGCAGTTCGGTGCATATTAATACAGTTATTATTACCCCATATACCTAAGTTATTAAGCACTTACTGCCACCGGTCATCGTGATTTACTATTGAAGAACTTTTTATTAAAAAATACATTAATTTCAAATATTTAGCATCATGCCGAGATGTGCACCAGGCATAAGGGGTTTAATCTGAAGTCTCGTTCCAATGTTAATTTTCGTTTTCCACGACCTAAAATAAAACTTTTACGGCACGTTCGAGGCGTCACATCGGTCGCCATGCATACGTCAATAACGAGCCATCGTCATCGTTTTTGGTTCATGTAACGGTGAAGCTGAATGAATAGCACGTTTAAGCTTTGTTTCGTCTACAATGCGAACCTTGCCTATGTTTCTGGCCTTTTTTATCAAGCGCAGAACCCGTAAAATTTCGCGCCGCTCACGCGACGCTAAATATAAAGATACACGATTTCTTTTTCGATATCAAAGAAGTAGAAAAACCATAACAAACAACGTATGATAAATTTGCGTGTGGCGTTGCAAATAAAAGCGGACCAAATCCGGGAAGAAATTCGAAGATTGGGGGGTAGGCTACAGGTCCGCTAAAAACGGTTTGCCCCCCCCCCCAAACGGCGGCTAGGATTCACGACTTGGTGCAAATAACAATCCATATATCGGAGGATGAGTGTTACCAGACCAAATAATGTGCTGAACCAAGTGATCTTGACATGTGTTACGTACTCGTGATCAGTTTTTGATTCCATATTCTTAGACTGGGCTATCGTCATTTGTATAGTTGCTGCTGTTTCCCAAGAAAGAAATGATTATTGTGCTATGATGATAGTCAATAATGATTCATTGAAATCATTCATGAGGAGGTGAATTCGATCATGATGTTTACGTCAAATAAGAATGAGTTAATCAAAAAAATTATTCAATTGAATCAGTTACAGAGTCTGGTGTTGGTATGGAAACAATATTATTTGCATTTAATATGTGTATTGTGGGTATATGCTACGGAAAATATCGTTTTTTGGGTGTTGTTATTTTTTCGCACAAAACTTATACTGTGTGGGTTGGTCCGCAAAAAGTGTTTTTTTTTTGCTCGGTGTGTTCTTGCTTCTGAAAAAGTCATAAGTTTATTCACGCTCCACACAAAAAGATGACCGCCCAAATTGCGGAAAACAAATTAAGGTGCTTTTGCAACAAAAAGATGACCCTCTACGAAGCAAACATCGAGGTGAGCCAGTTGGTGTGCTCCCCCCTAGTTTTGTGCCTGCTGAAATTTATAAATACGGTGGCCTGGGTGCATTGCACGTTTTTAAGAGCACCATTATACGAGAAAGAGCCAACCGTCAACGCAGAGATGAGGAATTTCCTCCAAATTTGAATCAAGGCTCAACTCCATGTCAACAATCACTGACAACGTAAACTATCAAAAATCTTCAAAATCGATCACTATTCTCAATATGTTTGACAAAATTTCGTGATTCTAAGTCATTTTCGGTGAGTAAGTTAGTGGTTTGGGTGAGTGGGCCGTATTTATTTCCTAATTGCGTTCATTTTGAAGCATATGGTAGCATTTATTTTTCAGGCAATAGCTGCGCAGTGGTTCCGAACCTTCGATACCTGAAGTTTTTGTTATACAGTCTTATAGGAGGTTCATGCTTTCCAGTCTGGATTTGGGTCAGATAACTATAGAAACAGGTCAGGTCATTTGGCAGCAGCTCTACATCGGCATATCGGCTGCTTTTTGAGACATGCAGTATAGTTACTTACTTTATTTTTTCTTCAAATGACGATCATATTACATTAAGTAATGCGTATAATTAATTATTTTAATTAAGGTTTGTTTGCAATGTTAAGCTAAATATTTGCATAATATTGTTAATAATAGGTTGTGGTAATTTAGGTATAAAATAACCTTAAACGTTTTTTATTTCTTTAATGACGTCAATTGGCGGCTTACTCAGCGGAAGCCACTGAATTGAAGTTCTATCAAATGGCGAATTCGCTTTTTCAAAATAACTTTGATTTGCATGATACCGAAAACCGATTCTTCACCATTGTGTTTTTCTCGTCAAAGCGCATCTACAAATATCTTTGGTGAACAAGTTTAGGTATATCCGAAAATTGACGCTAAGCCCTGAGGTCAGGTCAAGGTCGATTATATATAGTTGATTCTTCTGACAAGTCCAATACAATGGTGAAAACCAATCGTCTACTCTTGATTTTGGTAAATGAGTTATTGAGAAAAACCATAACGTGACCTTGGGGTCAACCTGAGTTCACCTTGATAGAGGTCAGAAACAGAAAGGTGACGTAGGGCCTTGCAACTGGCAAGGAGTGGTGATCCGGTGAAAATATGGTCCAAATTAAAGCAGATTTCATATAGGATTTTTAACTGCCCGGGTTTTTTGACCATTGACTTATAATGGGGAGGTCACGAACCTACTGACCTTAGGTACGAGATATGAAAAATTCGAGATATACACACTGTCGGTATTATCACCGGATAATCTATGGGAAGTTTAAACTGTTTGCTCTATAATTTTGGCTGTGGCACGACGAACATTGTTTGGGATTTGAGGGTCACTTGCTTGATTGGTGACCTGACCTGAGAGACCCGGGTCAAGAAATTGTACAGTATGTGTGTCATTTGTTTTCCTTTACCAGCTGTGCTAAAATTTTAGTGAGCTGGTACGCGTCGTTTTTCTGATATTCATTAAAAACCTCGGTTGGAGAGTTGGCGGAAAATGACACCACTGTAGTACGCGTTTCTAGGGAATACCTTCACATAAGACATATTTTACATGTTTCTATGTAAGCCAAAAGGCAAAGATGGACCTGGCATCGTAGAACAAGGATGTGGCTATGTCGTATGGTTTGCTTACTTTTTTGTGCACTCTAACTCATCGTTTATCGAGTTTGAATTTTCTCCGAAATTAACTGTACCTTCATAGGGTTAGCATTAGTGAAGGGAGAAAATCAAATTCAACGCTTTGGGTACGTCACCAAAGCTGAAGCTACCATGACCTTTGATGGGGGCCGAATTGGTCAGGATTGCATGCCCTTTATTCGTCCTACGCGCCCTAACCCTCCAACAACAACAACAACCCTTTATTCGTCGGCGAAGGTGTTAGTAGCTGGGTGGATAATAAATTAGCTATTAATTTAAACAGGGATGTATGTGAACGCCATGCAAAATGGACGTGTCAGGGGCCCAATTTCATCTTGAGAGAAAGAAAACACCCCAATGCAGGATTTCTTGGCGGATGTGAGCTTTTCTTGTCTTGTCGCACCTTTAGCGGGTTTTGCTCCATCGAATTGTCGTTATTAAGTAAAATATATGTTAAGATATTTACCAAATACAATTTATAAAAATAATTGGTGCAATGGCCCAAATATCCATACTTGTGAAATAATAAACATTGATTCTGGATTTTACGTCAATCTTTGCTTGATGTAAAGTGAAAAGGCAGCACTGCATGCAAACTGTCTAAGCTGAACTGTAGAAGATAATCTTATTTCACTTTGTATTGATCTATTTGATCCCCAACTTTGCTGAGGATAATTTGTCTGTTCTTTGTGATAATTTTTGCTAATAATTATGTAGATATGAGGTACCTACAATGTACATAATATATAGGGAGCATTGATGATTACAAATCACTCAAAACTAAGGTGCTGGACATAGGGTAGACAACTGTTATGCAGAACACATTTTAATTCTGGACTTACATGCTACTCAGTACTCACAATATAGATAACAGCGAATGGGCGAGACATAGCCTAGTTGCTGCGGCGCCCTTTAACCCATATCATCATCACTACATTGTCTAAAATGTCAATAGGTACCATGAGAATTCTGGCTTTGGGAAGTGTCCAGGGTTACAGTTATTTTCCCTACCTAACACCTACTGCCACCTGTGTTCATGGGTGTAACTTTAGTGCAAAAGGGGTTGTAGCTATAACCCCAATAATTTTATAATTAAACACTACGCCTATGATGAGATGTGGTACAAATGGGCTCTTAACAACTAAGTGCAACCCCAATGATTTTCAAAAAAGTTATGCCTCTGCCTGTGTTTAAGCTAGGTAGGTGGCACCTTGGAATTGTGGCGGGAGGGTAGCTGACCATAACAAGTCAACAGATTCATCAAAATGCCAGACTATGCTTTTAGTGCTAAAGGTGATAACTGACACATAAGAGCTGTGTTCTGACATCAATTTCTACTGGGATTCCGGGGAATCGGCAGAGAAGTGCTTTTTACTGATTCCCATAGCAAAGAGTTACAGGAATACCAATGTTTGAGTACATTGCCTAACAGCAGTAGAGTAAAATGCCTGCCGGGGATTCCAGTGATTCCCGCCGGAAATGTGACTGTCAGAATACAGCACAAAGCACTGATGCACCACTAGTGGCATAGCAAGTCTAGTTTGTTCACATGTCCAGTGATTGGACCTTTACCTCTCAGTACAAACCATTTCCATGTAACAATGGAAGCCTCTGTTTGTGATATTTTTGAGAAAATATGAAAATTGTCCCTTTGTTAATGGTTTGCTGATATCTCCTGGAGATGTTTGATGTTGGCTGTATATAATATTCTATATTAACAGGTGGAGCAGATACATTTTTCAGATATCGCTGGTGTGGCTAACTATAGTTTGTTTACAGGCTGGTCTCAAACCAGGTTTACTTCTGCTGATAACTATGGACCTTGATGGTGTTCCTGATATAAGCAACAGTGTCAACTATGAAGAGGTAAAGCATCAGGCTGATATGATGATGATGGTGATGACCAGAAATGTGTTGTGTGCATAACCCTAAAATATACTAGGAAGTTTGATTACAAGGATTTGTATGGAATGAAATTCTGCTGAGAGGCCAGTGGATTTATTTTAATAATGCATGATTCCTGCACCACTGCTTTATCCGATTGTGAATGTTTACTTCTTGAAACAAAATGAATATTGCATCTGCTAATGTATTTGTTCATAAATACCTACTTAAGTACCTCATAAGTAAAGTGCCTTTGGTATCACCTGTTGTACCCAAGATCACTTGAAGATTGTAGATCTTTAAAGTTGTATCACTTAATTATATTGCATACTCTACCTGTGATCCACATTTTGTGACGATATATGAATGAGATCCTAGATCGATTGTTTCATTTGGAGATTTTTAGTTTTTGTGAATGTATAATGTATTATCACTAAATTTGTTTCTTACAGGTTGGTGCACTGAGCCAGAAACGAATCATTGCATTCTTCAATGAATTTGTTGGACAAACAGTAACATTCTTGAACAAATTTTCATCAGAATGTGAAGAGAAGCTCTTTGTGGTTGATACCAGAATAGAAAAACTGGAAACCATGCTATCAATTTTAGAGGCAAAGGTTGGTTTTATGCAAATCATTTCTAATTACAGTGCAACTGAAAGTTATATCGACCACTCTAAGGATTAGTGCACTGCAAATGTACTATATGCCAGCTCACCCAGTGCCAAACCCAGTGTTTCTATGTTAATCCAGCATTATTCCTTCTAGCCATAAGTGTGGTTATGTAGTCAGTTTAACATGATATGTGATTATAATTTAAGTTGTGCTTTAATATTTACTAGTCATGTCTGCTTTATCTATGTAGCTTTTATAAAGTTGTTTGGACTTTGAAGAAACACCTCCACCTTACCAGGGTGGGAACAGTTGCAGAGAGGGGTGGGCGGGCTCCCCAACTGCGTTACTAATACCGTCTGAGGATGGCTGTTATGCAAACATTATTCGTCGTAACTTTTCGTTTGCTTGACACATTTCAGTTATCATCGGTTCCGGGGCTGACTCCGTCACAAAACGCCACACATTCCACTACCAACAACGGCGAATCCGCAAATCCTGATGAAACATCTCGGCCAGACAACAACTCTGCGACACCATCGTCCGGCAGCCAATCAGCGGCAACCCCTCACGCCAACGACCAATCAGCGTCGTCTCAGCCGAAGGGCGACCAATCAGGGACAGCTGCGTCCGGCGGCGACCAATCAAAAGCGGGACTGGTGTGCCTCCGTCTGACAGAGCCATACCGTCGCTTTTTCCGTATGCTGGAGGTGGGCGTGCCGGAGCCGGCTGTAAGAATTAAGATGCAGCAGGAGGGGGTGGATCCGGACGCCCTGCAGAGGGGCGGCGAGCTCGTGCAGGACCCGGCGGCAGCTGTGGAGCGACGAGCAGAGAGGTCACGGTCCAGCATTGCGCACGAGGATCGTCGCCCAAGACAATGGCAGCCAAACTGGGGATGACAGCGCAGAGGTTCAGCGTAGTGATAATGGCAGATAGAAGTGCAAAATAGGTACATTGCATTGTTGCGGTCACTCGGAATATCTAGGATCATGCAGTTATAGGGAAACTGGTCTCACTGCTTCAAGCGCTATTATTTACTCTGTAGGGCACCAAAAGTTCGCACCGATCCGCTTTAGAGTGACTAAGGCAATGTGTCTCTCTTATTGCGCTGACTGCAAGCGGCACATCTTCCCTTTCGCTGTGGCTCTCATGAGGTCTTATTCAGCGTGATGCAGTCACGCAGTGATAGGTGAGGATGCCTCGACTCTCATGGTGTTTGTTTTATTTTAAATCCAATGGAGAATCTAGGCATAGCGTTAATATTTTAATAAGATATATTCTAACTTGATATGATCATTATATATTTATTGACTAGGGGCACATCTCCACAAAACTTCCTGTCTAGCACAGTTATAGTGCAAAGACTTCACTGTTTTTTTTGTGTCGGTTCTTGCCATACAAGTATAACATCACACATACTAAGACGAAGAACTCAGTGACCGAGAGCAGAAACAAGTTAGTCTCCTTATATATTCCGTCCACTGCTTTGCTTTTATTTTAGTACAACGAAGCACTCATCCTTGTATTATTGTCAGCACGCGAGAGGCTTGCTTCTAAGGCGTGAAGCAACCGGATTAGTACGAGCTTCCTCATACATAGCTGAATAATTAAAAACGCAAAGCTGTCTTATACCAATTCAGGCCTCATGGTTCCGGCGATGACGTGTAACTCAGTTAAGCAGCTGCTCTCTTCAAATCTGCTAATGTAGGAGCGCTGTAGAATAAACAAGCCAGATCACGGAAACGAGCTTTCTTTGCGAAGAATACGCCGATCTCTGATTCGTCGAGCAGTCAAACATTTTGCACAAGACAATGTGGTTGTCACCTTTGGTTTCCTGAAAGAGCTATTTCTGCCTGAACTGTATGTTGTCTAGTAACAGCGGTGGCCTATCTAGTTATTACATCGTTGATCACCTATTGGGGTATCAATGGTCGTCTTTGGTGTTGCTTGAGGCACATTCGAGCTGAATGATAACCTCTGTGCACTCGATTATACTTGTCTCAAGTCGAACTGAGTGACAGGCCCTATGCGATCCAGGGGTTCTGCGTTGGCGTAGTCGGGCCGAAGTCGCTTGTAGATTCTATATAGCAACACACAATGCAACAAGCCATGTCACTTCCCTAGTCTGTTTCGGAAACCCAGAGAGGTTTGAAACCTGCTTCTCACCTGGTGGTAGGGACCGAAACAAAGGATGTATAAATCCTGGGAGGATGAAATCCGAGGTCCTTGAAGCGCTATCGGGTACAGCGCTGCCACTGAATAGAACGCGAAGGGTAGGCCGATTGGTACGCGACCGACACCAACATCAAACTCATCATGGAGCGCCAGACTCTGAGCCATCTGCCTCGACCCGCGGTCAGTCGCATCGCAGTCAACCGTACCTGTAACGGTTACAGTGTTATTGACATTGCCAGCAGTATCGCGGTAATATTTACACCTTTACTGCTTCCTATCTTACGTTCCGAATATGCAGGAGCGACAGCTGTCCAGAATGGCATGCTCCACAAGATTAGTGCTGGATTTGTTAGTTCCGTCACATCAGGCACATGCTATGGATAATAATGTACAATCTTCGCAAGTCATCATCTTAGCGCACCAAGCACATTTGTTCTCGGAGCTGCGCTAGAGATGCCTGAGTTCTCTGTTTGAGTAATCTAAACTTTGAAACGGTGTAGTTGCTGGTTCACTCTTAATTCTCTAAATGGAGAGTCAGATAGTTGCAGTCGCAGTGACTCACACACAGTTCACACGAAGTTTTATCAGCTTCTATACTACAGCCGAGCGTGCTGCTCCGCTAACCGCTTTTCTAATTGCAAACTTCCTCCAGCTTGATGTCGATTACGTCTGGATGATGAGAAAGGTCGGTGGTGCGTTATCCACGTTGCGGTCTCTTTCACGTTCATAGTAGAGTGACCAGAGGTGTTATTAGTGTGCAGGTGGACACGTGTAATGGATGTTGTCTAGCTATGGACTGGTCAGCACCGGGCACCGAGAGAGAGGAGAACTCGATTCTGGCGCACCGTAGAACAGTGTGGTTGCTGGGTTCCGCCAAAAAGAGAGTGGCTCCGATGGCTCTCGTGGCTCAGACATGAGACCGGGATCCGGCGTTGACGAGTTTACTAGGTGAGAGCTACCTCTCGTCGTGACGGACTGTTACCTCTCAGTCTTAGTGACGGACTGTTTTCACACCTTTACTTCTGTGCCCCCAGGGAGGGTCCTGTTCTCACGCTTACACCTCTGTGCCCTCAAGGGAGGGTCTGTTCTCACCTTTTTAACTTCTGTCCCTCAGGTGGAGGGTCTGTTAATCACCTTCTTCTCTGTGCCCTCAAGGGAGGGTCTGTTTCCTCACCTTTACTTCTGTCCCCTCAGGGAGGGTCCTGTTCTCACCTTCACTCTCTGTGCCCTCAGGGAGGGACTGTTCTCACCTTTACCTCTGCCCCCTCAGTGAGGGTCCTGTTTCACACCTTTACCTCTGTCCCCCTCAGTGAGGGACTGTTCCACACCTTAAACCCTCTGTGCCCTCAGTGAAGGGACTGTTCAACGACCTTTACCTCTGTGCCCTCAGTGAGGGACTGTTCCCACCTTTAACCTCTGCCCCCTCAGTGAAGGGACTGTTCACAACCTTTAACCTCTGCCCCCTCAGTGGAGGGACTGTCACGACCTTTTACCTCTGTGCCCAGTGAGGGACTGTTCACAACCCCTTTACCTCTGCCCCCTCAGTGAGGGACTGTTCACAACCTTTAACCTCTGTGGCCCTCAGTGAGGGACTGTGGTCACACCTTTACCTCTGCGCCCTCAGTGGGGACTGTTCACACCTTAACCTCTGTGCCTCAGTGAGGGACTGTTCACACCTTTAACCTCTGCCCCCTCAGTGAGGGACTGTTCACACCTTTAAACCTCTGCGCCTTCCAGTGAGGGACTTTCAACAACCTTAAACCTCTGTCCCTCAGTGAGGGACTGGTTTCACACCTTCACCTCTGTGCCTCAGTGAGGGACTGTTTTCACACCTTTTACTCTGCGCCCTCAGTGAGGGACTGTTTTACACCTTTACCTCTGCCCTCGTGAGGGAATGTTCAAACCTTAACCTCTGTGCCCTCAAGTGAGGGATGTTCAACTACCTTTAACCTCTGCCCCTCAGTGAGGGACTGTTCACACCTTTAACCCTCTGCCACCCTTCCTAGTGAGGGACTGTTCACACCTTTTAACCTCTTGTGCCCTCAATGGTAAGAGGCGATCTGAGTGTTTAACAGAAAAATCCCAATTATATCTCAGAACAGGTGTCTCGAGCCCTCGCCGCATCATTCTTACAGGGTTGAGACGGCGCGCAACCTCGTCCTAATTTACACGCTTCACCGCATGTTTGTACTCGCTGCATTCAGCGAGGTTGCTGTGCCCTGCACGATGACCGGAACTGAGAGAATTACACACATTGTTACCTCTTGCACGCTGCTACGCACGCTCGATGATCGAGGGAACTGGCTGTCACCATCGTCACAAGAAAACGTTATAGCCTCACATTTGAGTCGCCCTTCTAAGCCTGACGCCGGCCACTCTCTTCGTTATTTCAGCGATCCAATTCATCCATAATCTAACAACTCTAGACCGAGAATACTCAGCTGAGAGGGTGTGCACCGGATTGCACCAACCATGTTAAGTTATCTCACCACTGCTCGCCGCCTCTTTTCCTCCTAGGTATGCGCGCCACTTCTTATGTTACACCCACAACTAGGCAATACTTCTCGCTGTGAGAGTTCCGAACATACAGTGGAGGACATTGAATCACACTGCACCTTCCAATCAGCGACATCATGTCTGATCTCCTTTCAAGTTCGAAGGTGTTATAACTGTTCTATTGAGTCGGTGAAATCCTTTTACACGCCTTCTTTGGACACCTCGCCCGAATACAGTGTGAAGGGATCTTTTGTAAACTTAAAACTATTGAAACACAACCTCATGCTGAGCCACTCACAGCAATGCACGGAGCACTACAGCTTCACTAATATATTATTATGATCATTATTATACTACATCTGCTCATCACCCTCAGTGTAGGACTGTTTCCAACTTAACCTTTACCTTATGTGTCCACTCAGTGAAGTAGACTGTATCATCATAACCTTTTACCTTTGAGCGCCCTCTCTAATGAGGTAGACTGTTATCATATTATATAAACCTTAATCACTCATTGTTAGCCCTCCCTAGTAAGAGGGACTGGATCACAACCTTTCCTCTGCCTCCACTCAGTGGTAAGGGTACTTAGTTCTCACCTTTACCTCATAGTTCATTGTGATCTCGGCCATCAAGTGAGGATGGGGTTGTTTGTCTGAGGCGCGACTGTTACACATTCACCACTCTTATATACCTTGCATAGATCACGCTCCTCAGTGATCGAGCACCTTTTGACATTGGTCTTTTCTCGAACTGAGATAACGCGACTTGTTATCCTTCTGCGTAAGCCCGTGTTGAAAAACTCCTAACCTCTCAAGTCTCATGTTGTTATGGGGAGCTCATGAGAGAGTTGCACGCTCTCCAGCCAACCATTAACTCATTCCACTTTGTGTGAACCCTTCATGGAGGGTATGCGCGGTCAAAGTGTCATCTAAGGCCATTTTAAAATAAGGAATGTCTGTTGGCAGACCTCATATGGGGGAGGTGGTCATCGCTCACCGGCGAGGGCCCGAGCAAAGTAATTCGGATCCGAGCGAGGCGTACCGATCTACATTCGAAAGATCCTTTGATTCGGCGGGCGCCCCGAGGCGCTATCATCGCCCAGCAAATTCCTTGTCGGTCCTCTGGAAAGTGTCGGCCCCAAGAGCGTACGCATATAGTTTTTGGTTAAATAAATAATGGTAGTACTTGTGTCCTGAATCGGCCCACGCGCATGAACCTGACTTTCGAGCAAGTCCCTTATTTCTTGTGCGCGGCATACGCATATGGTATAATATAGGAAGTTCTGTTGGCATTCTGTCTTGCACAAAGAGACTCAAAGAGTGTATAAAGTTCCGCGTGTTCGACAAAAAAGAGCATATTCCGACAATGTGTTGAAGCCTCATGCCCCGTTCAGAACAGAGAAATCTGACGAGCTCCGTCACATACTCTTGCGTATTAGTACGGTCGATATTGGGCACTAGGCTGGTTAGATTGTAACTCTCTTTAGCTGTAATCTCATATCTCTCTTTGTACTTTCTCACACTCTATGTACTCTTGAATGATATCTGCGATACTTTCTTTCCTCAGGGTTGGAGCTCCAACAACACTATGCCTGTAGAACAATGGCTTCTATCTAGAGGTGGGTCTGGTCGTCTTAAAATCCAAACTGACCAACCATGTTCCTGATTGTCTGGCGCGCCGTTGTTTGTTCATTATTGCCAAAAAATTAAAGCGTATTAAAGTGTATAGTCATAGCTTATCAAGAGTAACTTATTATTTATCAAACAAGCAGTCAACTATCCCTAAAGAGAGGATGGCACCTTGAATCTAGAACAAGAGTGCAATTATTATATTTGCGTGTACAAAAATTGTATTTTGGCGGGAGCCTTATAGGGCAATCATTTTATAGATTAAATTCATTCCAAATAAGGTATGGCAAGATAGTTGCAGGAGCAGGGCGCCGACACGAAACAACGAGAACATCGATTTACATTATTATATCGTAGGCCACTGATATCTGGGTGGCGCACTCGAAGAACATTGGTATTAACAGTAAAATTACGTATCACCGTCTGTCGTAAACGAAGAGCAGACAATTAAATCAACTTCGGAATAAAAATAAAAATAGGCATTATCTATAATTCAAAAAGATACACGGAGAGAGACCTGGGATACAGACCGTGTAAACCATGATTGAGGGTCGAGCCAGACATCGCGCACATGGATAGGGAGAGGAGAGCTCGGTAATAAGTGAGTGGCCTTGCTACGGGTCGACTTCGCGCCTGAAAGACAACTGAATATCCGGTCTTTCTATGTATCCTGAGCGCATCGACGAAGAGAGAAATGGGGACGTACTCTAAAAATACCTCTCTCTCACATTGGTCTCTATTTCACCGTGTTCTGGTTCAGAAGGTTAAAGCAGGCTCGGACAAACTTGCCCACTAAGAGTGCCACAACACGCCAGCACTGCTGTGTGCGTTGTTCCCTTTAGTTCACAAAATAGAGCTTACTTGAAGTCATAAGTGCAATAAACTTAAGATTCGATACAGATAACGTTTTGAATACGAGTCCGTGTCCTTGCCAAAACACTCTATTATAAGTGGAAATGGGTACCCGTTACCCGAGAGTATATTTGCATGTGAACATTGCTGCGAGAATAATTTCGTCCGAAGCAGAGAAGCCTTTTGTATATCAAACGTAGGTTACTTAGGTACCTAACTTTAAAGTGATCTGGCGATCTTGATCTCGTGATCTATACGACTTGAAATACTAAGCCGATAGATGATGTATGAATTTTGATGACCTGTACTGTATCAATAACGGACTCATGTACACCAATTAAAACTCTCCCAACACGATATCCATATCTCCGGCCTACACATTGGAAATCGGGAGAGAAAAAAAAGATCTCTTATCCTGAGAGATTCAGCGGTTCACACTCCTATATCGTTAGTAGGAGAAGTTGTTATTTAAGTCAAAGCATTTACCCGACATAAATGTAATCTACGACACTAAACTAGAGCAGGGGAGTTTCGGCTGTTTGATATAAGATGAGACGTGTAGCAGGGGGGGTATCGAGAGATTTATTCCGAGCCCACATGTTCCAAGATGCACTCCACTTTCCTATAATATATCTTGTGACTGCACCCGTAGAGTTATGCGCAGAAACACGCGTGATAATAATAGAGTCTAGGGCTGTGGATATTGATTCCTAGCGCCAAGACCTCTCTTCTTATATCAATGCGCGGAAAGTTATTCCCTCCTTGCAAGATCTTGTCGGAGTACCTCTAATGGATAGTCACGGCGTCTCAGCGAATTCGAAAAGTCACTACTTTAGTTGTCAGACGACAAGGGTTCACACATTATATGTTTTTCTCGCGCACGCGGGTACTGTTTTCCTTTAATTAGAAGCAGAACCTCGTCTCAATAATTATCGCCAACAAGAGAATCGAAAACACATAATCTCCGTAACTTAAATCTCTTTTTTTTCGGGAGAGACTGAAAATTCTCTTTTACTAAAGGCTAGGAACGAGACAACTCAGTGCATGTTTTAAAGGTAAGGTCTAATAGTTGATTAGACCACTTGAATATTCATCATCTCTCGTTTAGAGTCAATAGTACGGCGCCCATGCAAAGGTCCTCAAAAATTTCCAGTTTAGTCTCATGTAGTCAACAACAGACCTTTCTAGTGAGGCTGCACGAGAGGTTCACGAAACGGGATCTAAAAAGATATTTACTGAGCTCTTTTTATGACCATCCGAAGTAGAACGAGAGTAGCACTTTGCTTCTACATTTCAGTTGAATAAGCCAATCGTCACCATTCAAAAGACACAGACCAATCAGGTGCGAGGAAGACCCGTTCACAATTTTAGGAGCGCTTGGCCATTCGTGCGTAACTTTTTGTTCGTCATGTCGGGATGCGGCTTTGGAAACACATATACGGTGACCTGGTAAGGTCCAACTCCAAAATTTGACCTCGGGTAAAGGTCTCCGATTTTCTCTGACTTTGTGACCAAAAGGTACGTTTTTTCTGTCATGCATAGTACTGATGTGCATGATATGGCTGTCGCTGGGCGAGACGCGCGGCAAGACAAGCTAGATCCGAAGCATAGCAGACATTTGGTAGCTATGTCTCAAGCGCGCGTTACTCACTTCGTCTCCAGTGATGAGTATCGTTTATCGTGTATCGAGATCCGAGAGACGGAGAGGGTTAATCTAGGACACACTCTCATTGTGCCTATGGGCATTGGTCTTGAAACCCCATCGCGAGAAGTGGACGTACCATCCAATGATACTAAGACCTCTTGTAGATAGAATTCAACTAAAAAGGCCCTACACCGAGATTTAGGATCATTGAATCAGTTCGGTTCTTCTAGAATGAACGGCGCTGTAAAGATAGCATGTGTATTTTGAATTTAAGTGAGCAAGTGAAAGATTCCAGAGTCACACCAACATAGTCAGATGAATAGTATACCTCTTTTAAAGTTGGCACAGGCATCTGATATGGTCCTTATTTATCGATGTATGCGATTCTCGTTACGTAGATAATCTCGTGGGGAGAGTGTGGGAGGAAAGATATGAAGACGCCCACTCGTGATAACCCTTATCTCTGGTCACAAAGCAGTGTAATCGCTAAAAACCTGCTCGAGCATGAGGTTGGTTTTTGGCGTTTATATTATTTGGCATTGAATTCTTGTAAGGTTGAATTCTGCGAGATACTCTACAAACTTATGTAAAAAATAGTATCCCTCGCAAGTTTCAAAACTTTCCGAACACAAATGACTGTGCGGCGTATGTAGGACCACGAAACAGCGGTATATACTCAAAATTTGCTGTGTTGACCTTGGTTGTAGATTGATCAGCACTAAGACTCATTTTGGACTACATCGATATCACCAAATCGTGTTGATACGCTTGGCGTTTCGAAGCATGCTTGCCTCTTTCAACCGCCTGACATTATAGTTGCACAACAATACCAATGTCACGTAGTTTGTGAATGAAATATTATCAAATATGAAGGCTCTCCTTTGAGCTACCCAACGTAATTTCATTCTCTTGATGTGGTGAACAGTGTTATGTGTTGATCGTTGAATAAGGAGCTTCATTAAAGAATAGCTATTCCATCGAGACACGTGTGCTTGCAGCAAAACACTGAAAATGTGTCTTCGTTCAGGATTGTAATGCATTTTGTTGGATACTTTCATCGTTGATCAATATTGCCACATTTATATATAGCACGTTGGTGGCTCCCATCATCCACTAATTGCATGTCGTGTAGAGGCTCATTGTAAGAATGCATGTTTGCACTTAATAATGGCATGCATTCATGACTTAAGTCACTCTATTATAAAGTTAACAACCCATTCAGCGGTGTCGATTAAAGCAAAAATGGGACGGGGAAGAGGGATAGATCCAAGGGGGCTTATATCAGCGCCATGGCTTCACTAAAATGACTGAAATCAGCCACAAATAACACATTTCCTGATTGTAAAAGAAAATATGTGGAGTAGTTACACATATTTTTTAATCAGTATGTAATGCAAAAAAACAGTCATATAAGTTTGTCCTTGCGTCGGACGGCGCTTCAAACCAAAGTATTTAGCCGAGCTTAGGGATGCATTCTCCACCTACGGCATTATCATTGAGGTATTAGAAAAGCCCACTCAGACTTTCTCTCAGGCCTCATAATGACCCTCTCATGCTATATCATAGGTAAAATCTTTTCTGATATGGCAAGGAGCCTCTCAGAACGGACGATGGCCTTTTCAGATCGATCGATGATCCTCTCAAAGAAACGGATGCTCCTCCCTTACCAGCTTTGAGCTCTCTCAGCTCTTCCAGACCCGACAAACACCTTTTTAGACCGATTTCGGGTCTCCTCAGAGAGAGAGAGAGAGAGAGAGAGCATCTTTTTGGGGCCGAATTGAACATTGGAAAGTCGGGGCCATCCCAAAAGTATATAAACTGTCACCTATGAACCCATTCCATTCCATTCGACACGAAAGCATAGATCTCATTGTCGGAGCTCACAGCAGACGTGACACGGAACTCGTGTCCTGTCAGGCCGGTAACAGGACTGTAGGGTACCGGGGTCACCACTGAGCTGGGCAGTACGCGCTCCCTCTGCCCCGAGGTACGCGCTCCCTCTGCCCCGGTACGCGCTCCCCGCTCCCTCTGCCCCGGTACGCGCTCCCTCTGCCCCGGTACGCGCTCCCGGCCTGTAACCGCCCTCTGACCCTGCAGATACCTACTTCAATGGCCGTGGTGGCCGCATCGGCGGCGGCGGCGGCGGCTTCTACGGCGGGGGCGGAGGCCGCGGAGGTGCCTTCAATGGCGGCGGCGGCGGCATCGGTGGCGGCAGGAATCAGTTCATCGGCGGCGACGGAAGAGGCAGCGGCGGCGGCGGCGGCGGCTTCATCCCCGGCGGACGTGACCGTTTCGTCGGCGGCGGCTCTTACGAAGGCAACTACCGCGGCGGCGGCTATTACGAGTCCAGAGGTACATTTACCGGGGGCAATGGCCACTCCTCGGGCGGAGCTGGACAGCCGGGGCTCGGTGGCGGGAGGTTCGGAGCCAACGGCGGCGGTCCTGTCGGCGGATTCGGCGGGGGCAGCGCCTTTGGTGGCGGGGGCGGCGGAGCTGGGGGCAGCGCCTTTGGTGGCGGGGGCGGCGGAGCTGGGGGCGGCGCCTTTGGTGGCGGTCGCGGCGGAGCTGGGGGCGGTGGCGGGCCGCTGGGAAGCAACACTATCCCGATAGAGGCACCGCCACCCAAGCCGACCGTCGTTCTGGTCAGCGAGGGCGGCGAGGATCCTAACGCCAGCGATCTGCCGCCTACCAGCGGCGGCGGTGGTTCTTGGAGCGGTGGCGGCGGTTCTTGGAGCGGTGGCGGGGGCTCGCGGGGCGGTGGCGGTGGATCCTGGAGCGGTAGCGGCGGTGGCGGTGGATCCTGGAGCGGTGGCGGCGGTGGCGGTTTCAGCGGTGGCGGTGGCGGCGGCGGCGGTGGCGGCGGCGGCGGCGGCGGAGGCGGCGGTGGCTCACGACCCGGTGGTTCGGCAGGCGGCTGGGCGGCCGACGGCGGCGTCTTCCGACCTGGTGGCGGCGGCGGCGGACGGAGGTCGAACGTGATCCGGGAGGGCGGAGGCTGGGACGACTGGAGCGGCGGTCGTCGCGGCGGCCCAGGTGCGCAACGGTTTGTCTCTCGTGCAGGTGACGGGGACAGCTTGGACCCGGCCGACACCGCAGCCGGCGAAGGTGCCTTGGAGTCGGACGGGGCAGCACTGCAGCGAAACGGCAACGGCACGCGGCTGGCCGGCGACGGCCCGCCGGCCGCCAGACAGCTAGGTACACGCTGCATGCGGATTTCGCATGCGTGCGCGTGCGGAGACGCTTGAACCAGTAGTCGACAGCACGAGATGCCACGGCCTGGAGGCGGGCGGCGGCCAGAGAGGCCCTGGCTCCAACGGCAGACCACCAGCTGGCCAGTAGCTCAGGCTGTATTAAAAACAGACGGCTTTCCCCGGTGCTAGAACGCCCATCGTTCAGTCGTCTCTTTGAAGCTTATGGTGATCGGAGCAACTAGAGCTGGGTCGACTAGCAGCCATGCATCCTACCAGTATTTGCAGTTAATTCGTGACTGAAGTGGCCAGCCATGTGGTCAGCCGATCATGCCTGTGATCGTTAATCGCTAGGAATATTTCGGTAGTTGATTGGAATGCTTCTGAATGAAGACTTTACTTACATGAAATAGCGAGGCATGATTAATAGATTAGTGGGCTTGTTTTCGACGAATGAATGGAGAATTGCATGCTTTGTTATAACAACTAGCATTACAGAAACATTCGAACGCATTCCACGTACGGATTTTTTGTATAGTTTGCATGAGACGGTTTATTCAAGGAGACTACTCTAGTGTAAAACAACATACTTTAGTGCAAACACTATTTAGATATATCCTGATCAACGAAATATTTATATGTTAGACTTACACGATCATTACATACAAAAAAAAAAAAAAAAAAAAAGTCAAGACTAGAAAATCCACAAGTAAATTTAGTACATACAAAAATATATTACGACACACCAGTATTAAGACATAAAACAAGTTAAAAATAACATTATTAAATTATAAATCAGCAGCAGCTTGGTTCATGTTAAGAAAACAACCAGAATCAATATAAAATAATTTATTAAAAAAATCTATCAATTAGATAGGAAACGCAGATTTCGGACTTTCACGCCAGCTTTCGAGTCGAGGTGGAACCATAAACCCGCAGCTACAGGAAACACGCTATTACTGATATAGTGAAACATACTTAAATCAACATACCAAGGATATAATCTAAAGCAACCCAATATAACCCACGTGAGACACCCAGAGGAACAGAAGACAAATTCATCGAGAGCGAGAACAGCAAGCGGCAGGTCGGATAACGACAGACCGAACGGTTTTGAGGCGAAGGCGGCAGAGGACGGTTCGGAACGGCGGCGGCGGCGGTGAGGCGAACGGAAAATTTCAGATGCGGTGACGAGAAGGGAGACGAGTAAATCAGGACGGAATGGAGCAAGCGGACGATGAGATATTAGATTGGTTCGGGACAGACGCGGCCCGGCGGCGTGCGTTGGAACGGTTCCGGAAGCGGCGGGGCGGCGGCAGTAGCTGGAACAGCGGCAGCGGCGGCAGCTGGAGCGGAGGCGGCGGCAGCAGCTGGAGCGGCGGCAGCAGCGGCAGCGGCGGTGACGGCCTTGGTAGCCGAGCTCGGAACTGCTACGAGGACAGGTTCACCCTGAAGGAGACGGGTCGCCGCCTGCGCGCTACATACGTCGATAAAATGCAGCACGTCTCGTCACTCAGCGACTGTGAACGGGCGTGCATGGACAACACAGCGTTCGTCTGCAAGGCCTTTTCCTACAGATACAGGTAGGTGCGATGGGTAGATGTTGATGACTCTGCCTCCAAGATGATGACGACTTCTTGGGTCTGGGGTCCTGGGGATATCATGTTGGCTGTCGTGATATAGGTCGGAGCTTGCCTCGATTTCTATCGTCTTAGATCATTCTCGACGGAGTTTGAGCTGCGCTAAAGCTACTTGACCTAAACACATCCTTTTAATGTTGACTGAACTTAACACTAGTAGGTACAAATCGTGACATTAACCGCCGATGTTTTCCGGCAGCACCTCCAGCCTGGCATCTGGCAGCGCCTCTCTCGACAACTGCGAACTGACATCGGGCGACTCTCGGACCGGAGAGCGTGCTACCGAATCAGACGACGACCGTTATGAGCTCGACCGTGACTACGATTACTACGAGCGGGCCCGCGTCGAGGACTGCGAGGAGGCGGGTGGAGCCGGCGGCAGGCCCGGTGCAGGCAGGCCTGGTGGCGGCAGGCCCGGTGGCAGCGGCTTCGGCAGCGGCGGCGGCTTTGGCAGCGGCGGCGGCTTCGGCAGCGGCGGCGGCAGCGGCGGCGGCTTCGGCAGTGGCGGCGGCGGCGGCTTCGGCAGCGGCGGCGGCTTCGGCAGCGGCGGCGGCTTTGGTGGCGGCGGCGGCTTTGGCGGTGGCGGCGGCGGCGGTATCGGCGGCGGCGGCTTCGGCAGCAGTGGCAGCGGCGGGTTCGTCGGTGGCGGAGGGGGCGTCTCAGAGCAAGGCTTCATCAGCACCGAGGGCGGAGACGGTAAGCTTTCGGACACCCCACAAAGATGGGGAGCATTCAGACGCCCCGCAGAGAGTGTCATGATTCAGATGCTCGGCAGATGAAGTAATCTGTACGCAGCTAGTTATCATCCGTCTATCTTTAGTATCGCTCTTAATTGAAACTCAAATATAAGCTATTGAATGCAGAAAAGACAAAAAGTAACTGCGTATAATGAAGCAATTACAGATGCAATGGCTCGTCGCCGAGTACCCATCTGTAACACATTCCCTATCACCACTGTATAAGTACACAGTTAATGACAGGTAATGCAGATCTATAGCCGTTGACTCGTGCCTCCCCACTGTACCCTCAGTGACGGCCACCTGCAACGAGCGTGGCATGCAGCTGCAGCTGATGTCTCGCAGACCGTTCTACGGCCGCATGTACACGTACCGCCACTACGACTCGTGCAGCGTCCTGGGGCGCGGCAACCGCGAGGCTTCCCTCTTCATCCCCGCCCGCGGCTGCGGCACCCAGATGGTCAGTCCCGGTCACCGCCTGGTCACCGCCCGGTCACCGCTCGGTCACCGCCCGGTCACCGTCGACTCGTTAACTCTGTTAACCATTAAATATTTTATCATTAGCTGGTTAAATCCGGTAGATACTCGGGAGCAGCTGTTGACAGTGCGTTTTTTATACATGCGTGAACGTCAACATCGCGTGTATACAGCAAATTAAATGATCAATGATCTGATGCTCTATTTGTTAGTTAGCTTTTGGCATCAATATCAATTAAGCATCTTGTTATTCCGCTGGCTGTTTTAGTCAAAGGAGGGCCACTGTGTTTGCACGTGTTGTAACGCTTCAGCTGCTGACCTGGGACGGGTGCCGCTGCCGTTCGAACGTGTTATAACGCTTCAGCCTCTGACCTGAGACGGGTGCTCCGGCAGTACCGTGACGGAGACACCATGCAGAACATCGTGGTGGTGCAGTTCAGCGACATCGTGCAGACCAACTTCGACAAGCGCTACAACCTCACCTGCTACTTCCAAGGCCCGGGCGAGGCGGTGGTCACCTCTGGTTACGTGTCGGCCAGGTAAGAGGGAAACACAGCGGTGGTCTCCGCTCACAAGACGGACACAAACTGGCCAGACTGCGTCGATCGACATGACATCCCGCTCGGGCGGGATGTCGAGCGAGCGCGCTCGGGGCCGACTTTGTGAGCCAGCTGGAGACGACTTATCTATTATCTCGTAAAATGTCTTTTGCTGACTTCATAAAATGTATTTTGCTGTCGATTTATATAATATGAGTATCAACATTTCACCCACTTACATGAGCGTTTTTGCCACCACTGCAGTGTATTACCAGGGAGCCATCACGACACTGTGCTCATCACCAGTATGAGTGACATGGCTGACCTCGCGACTGTACGCCGTCTGTTCGCAGCCCTGGCCAGCTGACTCCCATCATCGACCTGCCGGCGCGCGAGGTGATCGACTCGCGGGTGCGACTCTCGATCCTGTACCAGGGCAGGGCGACCACCACCATCGCCGTCGGAGACCCGCTCACGTTCCGTCTGGAGACACAGACGGGCGCCAACCTGCGCTCCGACATCTACGCCACCAACGTCATCGCCAGGGACCCGTACTCGGGCCGCGCCGTGGAGCTCATTGATAGCTACGGGTGCGTGCAATGCTCGAGGGTCGGCTTGGGAAATATACATACAGTGCAAGCTGCAATACGAGGATCAGTCAGGAAAGCAAAAACATTATGTTAAACGTTCAGTTGATTAAGCTCCGTTCTTCTACCGGATGCGTTTATGCGAAGCTCCTTCCTGCTTTCGGTTTGAAGAAACTAACTCTTCGCTGATATTCTTTACCGTAAGTGCATTTTCGGCTGTTATCTAAAGCTTGCACCAAAATGTCTCATCTGAGGTATTCGCAGACAACATACCGGCATGGTGATGTTAGCGTGCGTTGCTCCGCTGCCGTGCCTTAATCTGCCATTTGGCCGTAATAAATTGACACACGTCTCCTGTGTACCGACAGATGTCCGACCGACCCGCTGCTCTTCCCCTCGCTGGGTCTGGCCAGAGACGGCAACGGACTGGAGGCGCGCTTCAGCGCCTTCAAGATCCCAGAGTCCAACTACCTGATGTTCTACGCCACCGTGCGCACTTGCCGTCGTCCTGGCTGCCAACCGGTACGAACCGCTCTCTGAGCTGCACTCGTCTCTATTTACGCATTGACCTGTAATGGTTTTGTCCCATTTTAAGCTGCAAACTCCGGGACTGACTCATTCATGTGTAGCTATGGCCCATGCGGTATCATGCAGTACTATAGCGTTAACCAGTTAATACTTTCCACACTGTGACTGTGACTAGAGCCAATAACCTTTCGACTCTCACTGTGCCCCCTGGCTGTGTCGTGTGATGATCACCACTGACTCTGACTATCTCCCCTCTCTCGACTCTCACTGTGCCCCCTGGCTGTGTCGTGGGATGATCACCACTGACTCTGACTGCATCTCCCCTCTCTTGACTCTCACTGTGCCCCCTGGCTGTGTCGTATGCCGATCACCACTGACTCTGACTGTATCTCCCCTCTCTCGACTCTCACTGTGCCCCATGGCCTGTCCTGTGATGATCACCACTGACTGTTTCTCCCCTCGACAGGCCACCTGTGCCGTGAACGGTCGGGAGGAGCCGTCGTTCGGACGCCGCCGGCGCCGCTCGCTGCCAGAGGACGCCACAGGCTCTGACCCCACTGAGGAGCCGAAGCTGGCCGACCCCAACAATGAGCCGGTCGAGCCGCAGGACGAGGACGTGGTCGACCCCGAGGAAGAGGGAGAGAACGTCAAGCAACTGCTCAACGTGAGTGTTGCTTCTGAGTGCGGAGTGCTGAGTGCTGAGTGCTGAGTGGCGAAGCCTACAACTTCGGTGAATTTAATTTCTTTTCGCGTCACAAAGCTGAGCCTAGTGTCGCTAAATTATAATTCGGACACATGGTGCCCTTTTCTTAAATCAACTTGAACACTCGCGTTTAATTATATTTCCATCTTCTACCGTGCCTATTTGATGAGCGTGCCTTTCGGCATTATTTCGGGCCATGATTTTTGCCAAACAAATCCAATGTTCTCTGTAACTGCTCCACTCTCCTGTTTATATGAGAGTGTCACACAGCGACTCCTCTGACCACCTCTCCGTCTCGGTTCGTCCTCAGGTGTTCTACACGCGTGACGAGGTGGAGGCGGAGGCGGCCAAGGTGAAGCAGAGCGTCTGCATCTCATCGGCCGAGTACTACGGCCTGCTGGCCACCATGGTGGTGCTCATGGTGCTGATGGTGCTGGCCGCCGTGCTGGCTGGGCTCTGGTGCCGCCACAACCGGCTCATTGCCTACAAGAATCAGGACGCCGACATGACCTCTCCACTGCCGCGCGGATTCTCCGCCGCCGGAGTCGCCAAGAACACCTTCTCCTTCCTGCATGGAAAGCCGTGAGTACCTGGATTAGCGAATACTGCCTACTGACAGACCGAAATAGTATAGTAATCTGCAGTAAAAAAAAACAAAGAAATGTTAAAAGTATCGAATGACCAATTCAGATACACAGCGTAATGCCACATATAACATTTTCTTTGAAATGATCTTGATAGGTCTGTGACAGCGTTGGTGACTTCACAATGTTCTTTTCTCTAGGTCGGCGGCGATGGGCAACAGTTTTCCGCAAGGCAGCGCCAACCCGGCATACGAGGTGGACGGCCCGCCGGCGCCTCGCGCACGCAAGTTTGACGACCCCAGCGAGCCCATCTACACGGATCCGTCCCTGTTCGAGCGCTCCCGCAGCATGCGCTCCGTGTCGGGCTCAGAGTTTGGGCACACCCGCAACTCCGCCGGCCAGCAGCAGTAACGCCGCCCGGCGGTGACCGCTGTAAGCTGGCGCTCAGCCAGCTATAAGTCAGCTGGCGTTCGGCTGCGGAAAGAGACTGAGGCGAACAAAGCGAGAGAGAGAGAGAGAGAGAGAGAGAGAGAGAGAGCGCGGGACGCGCGGCTCGGGGCGGCCGTGCAGGCGGAGGCAGAGGATTGGAGACGGATAGAGTGACTGTGCTGTGGAGAGGGAGACGGTAGATGGACCGCAGTGACATACGCCGCCCCCACAGGAGCGGTGGCATCGCCGCGTGGCGCTACTGCCGCTCCGCTGTGCTGAGGACGAACTGAGGTGTGCGTGAGTCGTGTGTGAGAGTTCGGCGCCCGGAGGTGGCTCGTCACTAAGCGGAGACGCCGAACGCTGCCGTTTTGTACTTTTGCTATTCTAAACATAGCCGTGTCCTTGCGTGTACTTACGATAGTGACAACTGTACTGTGCGGACTGCGGTTGCTCCAATACTTGCCTGCGACGCGTGACTCGCAGTGGAGTTTCTGGATCGGTAAGTCCTGATTCCGCCGTGCTAGTCGCGGCTGATATAATGTGCTGGTCACAGACGAAGAAGTGCCGCTGTGCTCTTTGTCCTCGCGAACGGCGCTTGACGTGGTGCCCTGGCTCCAAATGTTCCCCACTACTGCCACTTCCATCGGTCGGATCTGGGCACTACGTTAACCGCCGTTGCTCAGCGCTGCTTTTATCTAGTGTATATCGCTTTAACTTGTAAGGTTATTGAGGATGTGACGCCAGCTTCATCTAAAAATAAACACCTCACTCTCACGAATTGGTGTTTTAATGATTCCCGAATCAATCGCCGAATCTACACATTTAAATTGGATGGGCAATTTAAAATAAATTAAACCCAACGCAAACACTTCGCTTACACACATCTTTTTAGCGTATTGTATCTAAAAAGAACACGTTATGTAAACAAACTTATTTATTCAAAGCATTTGTGTGTTAACAACTTCTTCAATACGTGCTCTTGGGGAGGGAGAGGCAATGACTAGCGTTCCTGTTTTCGACATTGGATTATTCGTTTCACAAATAATTTAAGATGTGAAGACATGTAATTTAGTAATTTATGTAATTCAAGATGAGTTTCTCAAAAGCGTCGCTACGGCCGGGCCTGGCGTTTATTTACCAACTCAAAATTGAGCGACACGTTGAGTGCTAGCAGGATAAACGTATTTCGACAATGCTCATGTGGGTTCTGAGCTGATGAATTATAACGACCCGAAAAGCTGGCATGGCATGCGATGATGATATTGCGTTACTTACATCTAAAGTTACTGTTGCATACTGATGAATTCAGCACGAAATATGCATAACACATATATAAACAAGTAAGGATCTGTAGTTGGCAATGAACGAGCGAGTGCGACGGAAATGCATGTCAGCCGTTCCTGAGATATAGACTAGAGGTGTGCACGAGCGCACAGACAAATGCATCCCACCCCTGACATAAAGGAGAGCGGCGGCTGAGAGGTCCCTAAACGCACACAAAATTTTAACACAATCGGCTCTGCCGTTCCTGAGATATAGAATAAGGGTGGGCAAGTGCACACGTGCAGATGCACCCTACCCCTGACTTGTGGGAAGGCGGTGGTCGAGGGGATTCCTAACTCCACACCAAATTTGGACACAATCGGCCCAGCCGCTGTATATTTTTTTGCGGAAAACACTTTGCAACACCCCTCACGCGGCACACGCCACGCGCAGTGGTAGTCACCCATGTAAACCGACGCTGGTCTCAAACAGGGTATGGTGAATGCTGCTACTCAGCAAAGAAGTTCGCTTGTCAATCAGACTTGCGGTTGCAGAGATGCCTATGAGTTTCTCAAAAGCGTCACCACGGCCGGGCCTGGCCGGGTCGGGTCGAGCCGGGCCACTCCCCCTATTTTCCCCTAGTCTGCGGAAGGACAAGCGAGCGCGAAGCGCTCGCTCGCATTCAGGGAGGAAAGGTAGCAGGTGTTTGTTTCTTGTGAAATGATGAAGTCACCATCTTTCGAATTCAGGATGGATACTGTACCGTCATACATGGAAATAAGCTGATGCTAGTTTCTTGTGAGATGCTGCAGTCACCAAATTTGGAACGCGTGGTGACTGCAGCATTTCACAAGAAACTAGCACTAGCTGCCTTCCGATACAGTATCCATGTATGCCGGTATAGTATCCACCATGTCTTGATGGAAGGCAGCATTACAGCGGTGCTCGTCTCGTACAGTGGATTTATAAAACAAAAACAATTATTAGGTCTGAGGAGTTGTTTAGACACACACTGTTAACAATAAAAAACAGTTAAATCTTTACTTCGGTGATACAGACATGTGCATCCGCAGGGCCTCGGCTAAGGGATTTTCACTGGGGGGGGCATTTCGAAAAAGGCTTAATGCATTTTGGTTAGCGCAGGCACGTGGCCAGGATTTGATCAGGGAAGCGCATATCAATGGTAGATTCATATATCGCTCCTCAGCCAAATGTTGTTTGACCGAGAGAGGGGGGGGGGGGTAAGGTCGGGTCGTCAGCAGGATCACATTTTATCTAGTGTATTTTTTTGGGGGGGGGAAGTGGGGGGGGGGGCTTGGCCCCCGTGACCCCTTTGCATACGTCCCTTTCTGGTACCCCAATACTACTAGGTACGGATACATTTTAAGTGTGGTAATGGCCAAAATACCTAAGCGCCAAAACATAATAAATTTCTACATAATAAGGCAAATGAAAACCGTTTGACCGTTTTATGGAATCGAAAACCCTTTGGTTATGGAAACAAAACCCATACAATTTCTGAATCAGCAATAATGACAGGAAGGTTTGGACACACAAATATAAAATATTATTTACCATGACCTATCTGGGTCACAAATGACCTTGACCGAGGTCAAAATTTTGAAAGCTGATTTACCAGTATCAACAGTATATGTTTCCAAGCGTCAAACGAGACAAACACGATGAGTGTTAAAATATCGCATCTATCCTTTAGATAAGAGTTATTACGGGAAACAAATTCTAACCAAAAGCTGCATTTTTTACCCGATGAACCTCTGGAGCCTTAATTATTGATTTGAGCTCAAATTATTGAGCACACCACAATCAGTATGGCATTTTAACATGAGCTTTCGATTGAGTAATTTCCGATTGTTCCTAGCTATCCATAGTCACGGAGGAATACGAGGATTGTTCGAAGGCAAAGTAAAAAACTGTGGAAAGGATGACGTTAGCAGACCTCAATATTAAAAACTTAGCTACAAATAGTCTGTGACACTTCGAAATTATTTGTTGAGAGTTTTCGAACGTTTTTTCCCGCGTCTTTTTACCCCTTTCGTTCGAGTTAAAAGGGTGAATAAATTTTGACCCCCACCATGGCAAAGTTGTCTCGAGAGCCCCCCCCCCCACCATGGCGAAGTTGTCTCTGAGGCCTCTTGCCGGGGATTAGGCAGAAAGCACTGGCATCTCACAATGTGTCCATCCGGCCAAGGAATGCTCCATCAGGCAGCGATAATGACAAAGTGATTACGGTAGGTTTGATTATGCTCCTTAACGCATGGCACATTTAATTGCTCCAATTAAATCCTGAGCTGTTGTCTGTCGGGGGAAGTTCTTCAACAAGTGGCCGCGTTTTTCGGGGGGCCGAACCTTGATGAACAGCTGGAACCACGCATTTGTTTCAAGTGGTGCCTTTGTTGTCAGTATTGTAACATTCTTGTAGCATGGAAAGTGTGGAAAGTGTAATCTTTGACGTGACTGGGTAGTGCATTTTTCAAGTTTATGCTTAACTACGCACACTTTAAAAAATTACATTGGTGTGTGTCATTATTGCTAACATTTTACGTAATTAATGCCCGGGCAGCGCCGGCACCCAGCTAGTAGAGTAAATACAATAGTGAAGCGAATAAAAAAAAAAATGCTAAATATAAACACGGGCCATCAATCGAAGGTGTCATGGTGACACCTGTTGCTGTCGATTTTTTTAACGAATTGGAAAACGGAACAATAACTGAGCGAAGGGAATCCACCGCGCCATAGCCTTTACCAATACAACTAAATCGGTCCACATTAACACATTTCCTGGGGAAGATTGATACAAGGAATAACTTTTTAAACAGTGTTTAACCGGGCCGCTGACTGCTCGGCCGCCAGCTGTATTCGTGCCAGAGGAGGCATCTGACAACCCCCCCCCCCAACAAAAAACTCCGGATCCATTAGGTAAACGTAGAATCCACAAATGTTGTTAGATTACCTTCGTCTAAATTTACGTTCAAAATTGTAACGTGCTCAGTTCAAACCACTGTGGCCTGTTGGTTTTGAATCAAAAAACTCTATTTGGAAGTGTTGGCATTTGACGTGACTGGTGGGTGAATTCAACATGAGAATGACCCTTAGAACAAAAAGTGTCCTTAATAAGGTGCGCAATTCATGCCGAAACAGGCTGTTGCCAGAACGGTGGTGCTGCCATGCCGCCAATTCTTGAGGAAAACAAAAAAAATGAGACGTCCGCAAACCCAGCCTCCAATTATTATCGATCGTGTCGGTCAGATCCTGGCACACAGCCCAAACTTATTCATCGGATATGCGGTGAAATTAGATATTCAATCAAAATATGGCTGTAGGGGCGGAGGGAACCTGGGGGGGGGGGGCTAAGGGCCACCACAGAAGAGACAAATAGCTAAAACTTTACGAAGGAGATCAACATTCCATCGCCGATATTCCCCCTGTTTTGTCGTGTTATGTGTTAAAAGGGTTTCGGGGGTAGTGTATGTTCCTAGAACCCACGCAATTTCCAGAAGCTTATTTTCCACGGATCACCGTGGCTGAAATCATAGTATGTGAGGCAGAAGCCTGATCTACGCCGAGAAACAAGGGCGACAGAACTGAAAAACTGTTCTGGCTGCGAAATCCCAAAAGACTATCTAACGGTAAAACGAACTCATCGGGTTTTGCGTTATAAATGGTTACAATAATTAACTTCCTTTCGATTAAGGTTTCTTGCCTTTTAGTAACTTTTCAAGAATTTACGTCATTTTTGCTGATTTCAGGTGGTTTTGAGGCTTTGGCCTTTTGGCCCCATTGGATCAGCCATTGGCTAGAAAACATAAAGGGAGCCGAAAGCTTCTTTTGGGAACGAAACTCAACATATGGAGCCGCCAATGCCCACCCAATTCCCAAATGTATATAAATCGACTCCTGTGATCCACGCCAATTTCGAATCAACGCGACGATGGGCGAGTAGCCTTGCTCAAGATCTTGAAGCTACGCTTTATAGTAGATAGCTGTAAACGGCGTATTATTGTTTTTAAGTTGAAAGCATGCTTCAGTGACGCTTTACATGGGTTGAGCTTTTCAGAAAAAGTTGGTGGGGCAAAATGTCATATTGGCTGAATGTTTTGTATGGTGAAGGGGAAAAACTACATTTTTAACGTCAGAAACCCCTTAAACCTGACATTTGTGCATGGTCAAGGGAAAAATGACTATTTCTGTCAAAGAAAACCTTCAAATCTGACAAAAATTGGTGGGATCAAAGTCAAAATTGGTGGGGGCAGTTTGTCCACCATCTGAATAGGAAACTCCACCCGTGACGCTTTATATACTTTACAGACCGTACGATCGTATGTTACTTACGGACTTTTTATTCCACTACCGGGGCAAAATTTGTTCATTGGGGAGGGAGCCAGCCGTCACTTTTTGGTGAATTTGCTTCCCCCCATTATCATGCTATCCGCGGCTATGCAGTACAGTAAAAAATGCGTCGGGTTACTGAATTAATTTTGTATAGGCTATTGATGTATCATATATCGTTTNGCTATGCAGTACAGTAAAAAATGCGTCGGGTTACTGAATTAATTTTGTATAGGCTATTGATGTATCATATATCGTTTCCTTATGCCCGCTCGTGTCGAATTAATTCAGTTTCACTGCGGGGGCAAATCAGTCCCACTGGGGGGCATTTCGCTCCACTGGGGGGCAATTGCCCACCCAGTTAACATGTTATCCGAGGCCCTGCCATCTAGGCGGATTTATTGATCCTGCATATAGGGTGTGTCACTAGTAACAGATCAAGTCTTTCCACTGATTTTCCTTGTCCCTGTGTCCATAGAAGCCCATCGGTGTTATTTTTTTCTTCCCTGTATTGAAAATTCGAGCGGCGAGGGCGGAAACAATATTCATGTTTTCGGTGGCGCCCGGCGTTGTAGTCTCCATGCTGGGTCTAACGCGTGTTGTCACACTAACACCAGCCGCGAGCGCCATTGTCTGCTAATGGCGACAGACACCGTTCAGCTCGGGATCGAACTACAGCGAGCAAGGCAGGACTTTCCATCCGGACAACGGTCGCACACATAAGCCGTTTTCACGATGGATTATTTTGCGCCAAATGTTTAAACATTTCAAAATGTTTTAGTAGTAGCCGCTTTCACGATGGACTAACTTGCGATAAAATAAAAAAACGTTTTAACCCTCGCCCTACGGGACCGTAGGGCGATGGTTAAAATATTTCTCGCAAATAAGTCCATCGTGAAAGCGGCTACTACTAAAACATTTTAAACTGATTTAAAACATTTCGCGCAAAATAATCCATCGTTAAAACGGCAATTGCTCATAAGTCAAACGATACAGCATCACAAGCCATCATTCACAGAGATCATGCATCCAGTGAGTATACTGAGAAAATATAAAACACCCGTACGGGTGTTTTTGGGTGTGACTCCGGGTGTCACACACCTATAAAGGTGCTTCGTTGACACCTTTCAAGGTGTCGCGACACCCTTTGAACACTATTAACAGTGTTGTGACACCCATAAAACAACATTTAACAGTGTACTTACATCCTTCATTCGTAAAAAGACACCTTGAGAACACCCGACGGGTGTTATTTGTAGGTGTACTTTGAGTGTCATGACACCCATAGAACACCTTAAACAGTGTACTCACACTCTTACATCGTCCCATAACACCCAGAAAACACCCGACGGGTGTTATCTATGGGTGTATGTTGTGTGTCACGACACCCATCAAACACCTTTTACAGTGTACCGACGCAAAGGTTTTCCTGACTTGGGATTCGAACCCAGGAGGGTCAACCGTCCAATTACTTACTGGCTGCTTGACTTGAAAGACCGAGCAGCATCCGGTGTTGGCGCTGAGCTGCCGCGAAAAAATTTCACTCAGTATTTTTTACGTTTAGCCCCCCATAGGGGTGCGCCCAGGGGTGTAACTTTATATACTGTTGATGATGTAATTGTATCCCAAATGTTGAATTTTGCATTACCAATGTTTCTTTTTTATCCCAAATGTTTATTTGATAAGGGGGCTCCTTACGAAAAAAAGAGGCCCCTTCCTGAGGACCGGAGGCCCCTTCCGTGCAAAAAAGAGGCCTGTCCGTGCATAAAAGAGGCCCCCTGTGCTTAAAGAAGGCTTTCTGTGCTTACGGAAGGCCCCCTGTACCCAAAGGAGGTCACTCTGCTTACATGAGGCCCCTCTGTGCCTAAAGGAGAACCCGCTGTAACTGATTAAGACCCATATTTGCCTAAAGAAGGCTCCCTGTGGTTACAGGAGGTCCTCTTGTGCTTTAAAGATGCCCACCTGTACTTACAGGAGGCCCCATTGTGCTTAGAGGAGGCCCTTCTGTGCTTCAAGGAGGCCCTCTATGCCTGAAGAAGGCCCCTCTGTGCTTGAACGAGGGAGCCTCCGACGGGTGTTAGTTATTGGCGTACCTTGCTTTGGGTGTCATGACACCCATAGAACACTTAAAACGGTGTACCGACACACTTCATCTACACCCGAAGGGTGTTATCTATGGGTGTATTTTGGGTGTCACGACACTCATCAAACACCTTATCCGGTTTACCGACCCAAAAGTTGTCCTGCACTGGAATTCGAACCCGGATCGGTCACCCGTCCAAGTACTAATTGGCTGCTTGACTTGGAAGACCGAACAGCAACCGGTCTTGGTGCTCAGCTGCCGCGAAAAAGTTGTCATTTTCACTCCAGGAGTATTGCTGTTTTTGCAACGTTTAACCATCTAATAGCCCAGGGGTACCCCAGGGATGAAACTTAATATATTTTTGGGGATGCACTTGCACCCATAATGTTGAATTTTGCATCCCTCATGCTCCTTTTGAATCCCCAATGTTTCTTTGATACAGTGGCCCCTTGCAAAAAAGCCCCTCCGTGGCGACGGGAGTCCCCTTCCATGCAAAAAAGGAATACTTTCCGTACATAAAGGAGGCCTCTTATGTTTATAAAGAAGGCCCCCTGTGCTTACGGAAGGCCCCTGTGCTTAAAGGACACACCTGTCTACTTACAGGTCTCTCCGTGTCTGAAGGTGGCTCCTCTAAGCCTGAAGGAGGCCTTTTTGCCTGATGGAGGCCACTATGTGCCTGAATGAGACCCCCTTGTGCTTTTAAGGAGACTCAGACCCCATGTACCTAAAGGAGACCCCCTCTGACGGGTGTAATTTGTGGATGTACTTTAGGTGTCATGACAACAATAAAACACATTGAACGGTGTATTGACGCTCTTTCATTAATCCACATAACACCCAGAAAATATCCAACGGGTGTTATCTATAGATGTATGATGGGTGTCATGACACCTATCAAGCACATTATCTGGTTTATCGCCCCCAAAGTTGTTCTGCGCTAGAATTTGAACCTGGACCGGTCACCCATCCAAGTACCTACTCGTACTTCCTGGCTGCTTGACTTGAAAGACCGAACAGAAACTGCCGTTGCTGTTTTCTATGTGACTGACACTCAATCACAAAGGTGACACCTGCATGTTACACCCGTTGAGGTGTAGCATACAGGTGTACTTCCGCCAGTGATGCAGTTGGCGCCACTGGCGGATCCAGGGTTCGAGTTTAGGAAGCATTTGCTCTGTTTTATCAGCGAAGCGCAGGGGGTGGGGCATCCTTGTATTGAATGCCCCCTCCATGTTTCTGTGCGTGTGTGTGGGGCATATTCCCCCAACGCCCCCTCCCCTTGATCCGCCCGTGGAAGGCGCGCGCGCGCTGCGCCGTCGCCGCCACATCAAACCACCCGGCGGCGTGCAGTTAGAGCGAAAGGACGGAGAGTGTGAGTGTGTTGTTTCAAGCGTGCAAGCGTCGATTCGTTGCTATAGTGACAAGTTACCCCGTGGAGTTGCAGAAGACTGTCAAATCTTGCGTCGTGATCGCAAGTTAAGTACCATTAAGGCTGTGAGTGTGCAGTACGTGTGTTCTTTTCAAATTTTTAACCCTATTCCTGCGGGGGGCAGATTCTGCCCCCTCGGTAGTTTTTTCGCCCGCTGGCTTCTGAACCGTTAGGTCTATCCGTCTGAAACTTTCGGACTTCCTAAATATGAATGACGCGTGTCTGTTAAAATTTTGAAAAATCGGCTCACAGAGGCGGCTCCAGGGTCATGTTTTTGGGAGGTCATTTTCGAATAGCGGGTGTGCGGCGCATACTTCCTTGTAAGTTTGCGGTGGAATAAAACGTCAGAAACTATCAGTCATGCTTTGTAATCATGACATAATTAGATTATACATATTTTAGGGCAGAGGCGAACTCAGGTAACTAAAATGGTAAGCGATATTCTCCGTCAATTAGGCCTCAAACTTCAAATAAGCAAGTGATAAAAGCCGTTTCCGCACATGGTGCCCCCACGTTGTTTTACCTGAATCCGCATAGCACATTTGTTACATTTAACAAAATTGCAGCAACAACCACATTCACGTTCCCCACGTCCAACACCTAAGGAAAGTCACATATTTTATCGAACAAAATACGCTGCCCATTTTTTATAACCTAAGACGCCTATGACTTTTAATTTTTGTTAATTGCCCTTTCACACATGAAAGAGCATGACAGTTGGAAGCTTCAAAAAACGTTTTTTTTGGCATGGAAATCGTCGAGATCACCATGGCCATATAACAATGACCTTTCAAAAAACACCCAAAACGTTACGTTTTTGTGCCTCCTGCCCCCCCCCCCCATTTTTTAAATAAAAGAACAATTTCGGGTCCCAAAAAGAAAGATTTCGTCACGACGAATCGAATGGTGTTTGTCCCATCGAAATCAACCGAGCGATTCTCGAGATCTCTGGGAGGCAGAATCTGCCCCCCCCCCCCACGCAGGTTAACGTAATTCTGGCCGCCCGCAGGGAATAGGGTTAAATGAAGTTTGTTGTGAATTTTTGATCTGATTATTGCGTACTGCCGACTGGTTATTTATTCAACCTTTTTTTGAAGAATTAAATTACGATTTTTTCATATGAATAATTCAGTCACCTTTTGACTCATGGATAATCATTTTGAGAAATGATTCTTTCCGATTCAAATAATCGAAACATTGATCAAATTACAATTTATTTACCTTTGAAATAGCATTTCGAAGTTTGTTTGATTCAATCAGTCTTGTTTCTATGCTGGTTTTGATTGAATCATGATTCATAGATAAAAAATATGGTGGTGAATCGGCTCTTCTTTGACTCAAGGAATTTCGATTGAACAATTCCAATCGATCCAATCAGAGTCGAATCAATAACCAGTCTGAACAGTAGGTATGATAGCGTCACTTATGTTTCATGTCTATACAGTCACAACCAAGTATATCGTACCGGTATGCTGCACATACCGGAGTATTCGCCAGGCGCATCGATACCGGGTGGTATCGATGTTAGAGGCATGTGACGGCTAGTGCCTACACTGTACATATTGCTTACTGATTACAGCTTCCTATATGTCTGAACATGGTGTTTTAATACCGGCGTGCATTGCCTTCAACCTGTTTTGTTCTTGTTGTTTTATTTTTCTACTTTATTTTAATTTCACTCTGTTCGGTCTGAATCCATGCTTCCCGGAAATATTCTCCTCAGATCGGAAACAAACTGCGGAAAAAGCTGCGGAAACTTTCAACACCGTTGCATATGTATATTTTGCAGAAGAATGTGAAATGTACTTGCATTCGTGTTCTCCCCCCGTGATGTTCTGTTTTCTTATTTTTGTTATTTGTTTCATTTTTCAATCGCTTATTGCTCGTTTGTTTGTAATTTTCCCTACAGATGTGCAGTTTTGTTGGCCGCAGCTTGCTTTCTGATAGCAAATGGTGCGCTAGATGTACAGATTTATGGCTACTGATCATTTTGCGATGTTCGCTGCTTGTTCGATGTTCAGTCCTTCACTGAGAAAAAAAACTAATGGTGTAGTGGTTAAACTGCATGCTGTAGGAACACCCGTCGTTTTTTTATTTGGTGTTACACCCAAGGACACCCGACGGGTGTTTTTCGAGTGTACATACCCCAAGAACACCTGATGAGCAGACATGTGCTTGGATCTGAAAGAAGGATCTATGATCCCAGAGGATCTCTCGACAAAACGCAATGTTGGATCTATGATCCCACTGGATCCCACGAACCAAAATAAACGGTGGATCTTGGATCCCAGTGGATCCTGATTTGAATTTGGCATCGAATCTTGGAATCTCATATTAATCAATGAAAATGATCTGTCAATCGGATCTCGGAATCCGACAGGATCCGACTGATAAATTATGCCATAATATAGTATTACTTGACAAAATTAACTTTTTAGGCATACGCCCATGCTATAGTAATTTACAAACGAATTGAAAATAATTACAATTTCTTAAATATGGTGTCCAGAAAATACAAATATCGGTATAATGAACGGGACTGGGATCCCAGTGGATCCAGTGGAAAATGGTACCTGCGATCTCGGATCCCGGCGGATCCGTCAACCAATGTTGAAGACGGACCTATGATCCAGTGGCGGATCCAGGATTCTCATCGGCCAGGGGCTTCAGGCCCGAGGGCGGCATATTTTCTCAGGTGACGGGGGCGGCATGGTCCAGAGGGGCGCCCCAAGGGGGCTGAAATCTACGGCAAATTTTCTTCAGGGGGCGGCATTTTTGCTTCGGGGCGGGCATTCTTTCCTTCCGAGGGCGGTATAATTGTGCCTCTGATAACAATAAATTTTGCCCGTTAGAAGGCGGGATGATGCCAGCGGATGGATTTGGCAGGCGCCCTTCGGCGCCTGCCAAATTCATACCGGCACCGAAGCCGCCCCCGGGCGCCTTCGGCGCCCGGGGGCGGCACTTTTCTATCAGCAGGGGGCTTCAGCCCTACGGCCCCCCCTGGATCCGCCACTGCTATGATCCACTGGATCCATCGACAATTGTGAAGGTGGATCTATGATCCAGTGGATCGGGAATTCAGATCCAGAGATCAGATCCTGGGATCCATTTTCGGGATCCGAGACATGTCTGCTGATGAGTTTTGTTTTTTTGGGTGTAGCTGAGTGTAACGACACCCTTAAGAGTGTAGGTGACTCCCTAATAACACCCTTAACCTATGCCGCGTAGGGGAGGTAAATATACCCCCTCCCGGATTTCCGAATAATTGAAAACCATTACAGATAACGACGTCAAAATTTGAGTACCCTATTCAGCATTGATTTGACGTCTTCCTAAAAATTCATCGAAAACAAATCAGAACTTAGGGAGATAATGACGTTTTGATGACGTCATGTCATGCCATTTTGGGTTGAATAACCATAAATGTTTGATCCATCGTAGAAAACATGCTCAAATGCAAATTGCAAACGCAAAACTTATTAAGGAAGGAAATTTAATTCTCTTCAAAATGTAAATCTCTGATTTCCATATTTTTTTATTTTTGACCCCCCAAAATAAAAATAAAAAACAATTTTTTCGGAAATTCCCCCCATTTTTTTCTCTAGGCATTAAAAAAACCGGAATATTTATAAGAGAACCAAGTATAAGAAATACCCAAATCAAATTTTAAAGTAATATCTTCATTTTTCAGTGACTGATTGCTCTCCAAGCATAAGTAGCTAATTACGTCATTTTTCAAAATAATGTTTTTCTATATTTTTGACATGATACAGATATGTAAATGTCATTGTTGTATTTATGAGACAAAACTGACCTAGAACCATGCATTGTTTAATCNGGGCAGTTCATCGTCCACCTGGGTCTTTGGTCCTTCCTCAGTTCTCTAGCATCTGCGCCACCGTCTCGCTCCGCTCACCTGATCTTCCGAAGCTCAACATCGTATGTATATAGCCTCTCTATGCCCATACCAGCAGAACGCTTGCACAAGTCGGCATCACCAGGTCAGCACTTCTTCCTCTGAGACCGCAAGGCAATGCAGCTGTGGAGTAGGTGCCGCAGCCCTCATCTATGAAAACGGGTGCGCCCTTGATCAAAACCAGGCGGATAGTACACCTACACCTCAACACCCACGATGAACTCGGACACCCAGACAAGTGTCTGACACACCCAGACCGCCCTCTGAGTGTTTTGACACCCAGAGGCGGAAGAAGCAGTTGGCACTAATAGTTTAACCAGCGGCTGTGGCACAGACGTGATATTCTCCAAGCTCGCAAGCCTACTGGTAACAACGCAGGAACGGGCTGCAAACACCGTCCGGTGGCCATAAGTGGTTGACAGGTTCCCGCCCACATATGGCGGCATGACCACCAGCGAGGACCGACTAACACTGGCCTGAAACTGGGGTTCGGTCTCCAGCTCTGTCACTGATGGCAACAGCGGGCAGCGAAAGAAATGACATGATGGAAATGGCAGTGTTTTCGCTTGCCTAGTGAGCACCAGTTGTTTTAATTGAGCAGAACGACACAAAAAACTATAGCTCGCCAATGAGCGACCGGCATGGTTTTTTTATCTTTTAAAATAGTAAATAGTTGCGGTGTGCAATGTGCCACGATGTTGTCCTCCAATATCTGCAGCAAACAAATCAGATGAAAAGAGATAAAAGTAAAATGTTAAAATGTACGAGTCCATCATATTATTATCTGCAAACAGCAATTTTTTCTCCAACATCACCAATTATTTCCGTTCAGAGACATAAATATAGGCAGGTCATATACTGAGCTTGGTCAATTTGAAATACGATGGACTCCGCAAATAACAAGTAGCACGATTCAGTTTGTTTTACCTCTCTCGCTCAACCGAAAATTAAATTGCAGTGTTTTACTGGTGAAACATTGAAGTGCATAGGGTTAATAATGGCGGGATGGTCGAGACAACTTCAAATGCAAACCCCGCGAGCAAAACGTGCTCCGATGGAAAAATAAACGTCATATTCCGGAATCAGCATGAACAAATACACATATTTTTCTACACTATGCCATTTTTCAAGATTTAAAAAAGTTGAAAGTACGGCCGCCCTAGTGGGGCATCCTTGTATTGAATGCCCTCCATGTTTCTGTGCGTGTGTGAGGGGGCATTTGCCCCAACGCCCCCTACCCTTGATCCGCCCGTGAAGGCGCGCGCGCGCGCCGCGACGTCGCCGCCCAATTCAAACCACCCGCGCGTGGGCAAGTTAGAGCGAAGGACTGGGAGAGTGTGCGTGTGTGCTCAGCGCGCAGCGTCAATTCGTTGCTAGCAGTGACAAGTTACCGTGGAGTTGCAGAAGACCGTCAATCTTGCGTCGTGATCGGGGTTAAGTACCTAATTGTGAGCTGTGAGTGTGCAGTACGTGTGTTCTTTTGAATTTGTAAATGTAGTTTGTTGTGAATTTGGTGATCTGAATATTGCTTACTGCGACTGGTTATTTATTCAACTTTTTTGGAAGAATTCAATCACGATTTTTTAATATGAATAATTCAGTCACCTTCTGACTCATGGATAATCATTTTGAGAAATGATCCCTTCCAATTCAAATAATCGAAACATTCATTTTGTTTGATTCAATCAGCCTTGTTTCTATGCTGGTTTTGATTTTGAATCATGATTCATAGATGAAAATTCATAGTGTGTTCATGATTTATAGTGTGTGTGTGTGTGTGCGTGTGTTTTTTTAAAATATACTTCAGTGGGACAAACCATAAAAAAATGTGGCGAATCGGCTCTTCTTTAACTCAAGGAATTTCGATTGAACAATTCCAATGGATCCAATCAGAAACGAAAATCATAACCAGTCTGAACAGTAGGTATGATAGCGTCGAACTTACGTTTCATGTCTTTTACGGTCACAACCAAGTATAACGTACCGGTATGCTGCCATACCGGAGTATTCGCCAGGCGCATCGATACCGGGTGGTATCGATGTAGAGGCATTGTGACGGCTAGTGCCTACACTGTAATTACGATTACAGCTTCCTATATGTCTGAACTTGGTGTTTTATAGCCGGCGTGCATTGCCTTAACCCGCGCCCACTGGGGGACCCGTGTTTGAACACCCCCTCCTGTTTTTTTCTTTTTTTCTTCAAGATAACGAAAAAAACGGCGGCGCGTAGCGCCGAATTTTGGCATAACTAATCATTGATCCTTTCCGCACATGTTGAGAAAATTCAAGCTTCGTATCGGGTTAGAAAGGTCACCAGGTCAGGTCAAGTGACCCCACCTACAAAACAGTTTGCGGTCGTGCCATGACCACAGTTTCTAACGGATCGATATAAAACTTTTAGGATTTCATCCATTCATCAGCATCTACAAAATGCGTGTCTCGGATTTTTGATATCGGTGACCTGAGGTCAGGTCAATTTTGTGACCTCCCCATTATAAGTCAAGGGAGAAATATTCCAATGCTTTCTTTTTCGACGATATCAGTCCATTTCCTTCTGGAAAATGTTACAATAGGAGATTTTGTATGATCCAAGTGCAGGTTTTGCTCAGGGATCCTTACGGGGTCATCTGAGGTCATCCGAGGTCACCAACACCTTTTCGTCAATAACTCTAAACACAATGAAGATAGAGAAGTGAAACTTTCACCAATGTGTTTGTCTCGTCAAGAAACATCTCTTGATATGCAACATGACCTACTTGGGTCACCACTTGACCTTGACCTGAGGTCATTTTTAAGTTGACCTAATATGATCAAATTTGACATATTTTAAAGCGCCTTGACAAGAAAACCACGATGGCGTAAACAGTATTGCGTTATCTTTGTAAGGTAAAAAGGAATTCGCGATTTTTTTGCCAAAATTAGCATTTTGGACTTTAATGACCTCTAAAGCCTTAACTTTTGACCTGAGGTCAATTTGAGGTTAAATATGAGATTGTAAATTTTAATGGCTAGCGATAGTTTATGAACATTTGTTTCTAGATAGCATAGTTTCCGAGATATTTGAGGGTTTCTGGAGCGATGTCCTAAAATTGGCAAATTTGACCTTCGATGACCTCTGGTGACTGAGTTTGACCGTGGAGCGAAAAAAAGTCTGAAATAGTTTCGAATGATTTGTGATAACGGTTTGAACGTTTTTTTTTTTTTTTTTGTCTACGTGCCGTATAGCCGAGTTAGAGGGGGGGGGGGTGTTCAAACACCCCCAGTCGGGCGAAAGGAATGCAGAGGCCAGTGGGCGCGGGTTAATACCGCGTGCTTGCCTTCGACCTGTTTGTTCTGTTGTTAATTTTTCTACTTCACTTTAATTTCACTCTGTTCGTCTGAATCCATGCTTTTCCGGAATATTCTCTCAGATCGAAAACAAACTGCGGGAAAAAAGCTGCTGAAACTTTCAACACCGTTACATATATGTATATTTTGCAGAAGAATTGAAATGCACTTGCATTCGTGTTCTCCCCCCGTGACGTTCTGTTTTCTTATTTCTGTTATTCGTTTCATTTTTCAGTCGCTTACTGCTCGTTTGCTTGTAATTTTCCCTCCAGATGTGCAGTTTTGTTGACCACAGCTTTCTTTCTGATAGCAAATGGTGGCTAAAGATGTACAAATTTTTATTACTACCTGATTTTTTTTTTACGATGTTCGCTGCTTGTTCGATATCAGTCCTTCACTGAGAAAAAAATTAAAAAAAACATCCTTAATGGTGAAGTGGTTAAACTGCAATGCCGTAGGAAACCGTTGTTTTTTGTGTTACACCCAAGAACAACCCGACGGGTGTTTTTTGAGTGTACCAACACCCCAGAACAACTGATGAGTGTTTTGATTTTTGTGTTCATGAGTGTACTGACACTAGAGTGTAGGTGACTCCGCAATAACACCCTTAAACCCGCGCGGCTGGGGGGGTAATTTACCCCTCCCCTCCCCGATTCACAATTAACTTGAAAAACTATACAGATAGCAACGTCAAAGTTTCAGTATCGTAATGCCAGCATCTATTTGACGTCTTGATTACAAAATTCATCGAAAATAATCAGAATTTTTAGGATAAATAAATGACGTTTTGATGACGTCATATCATGCCTTTTGGGTTGAATAACGATACATGTTTGATGCATCGTAGAAAACATAGCTTAAATGCAAGTTGCAAACTCAAAACTGTATCAGGAAGGAAATTTAATTCTCTACAAAATGGCTTTCTTGGATTTTCAATTTTTTTGGTTTTAAGTCCCCAAATTTTTTAAACTGTTTTTTTTTTTTTCGGAAATTTTCCCCCCAAAATGATTTTTGCAAGGTATTCATAAAACTTGAATATATATAAGAGAACCAAGTGTAAGAAACACACAAACCAAATTTCAAACTAATATCTTCATTTCTGAGTGATGAATTTTTTTTGCTTTCCAAGCATAAGTAGCTAAATGACGTCATTTACCAAAATAAATTTTTTTGGGATTTTCGACTGATGCCAGCATATATGAACGTCATTGTTGTAATTATGAGACAAAACTGACCTAGAAACCTGCATTGTTTATTCATATTAGTCGGTTTCCAGTTTTTTACCTTAGATGACCTGATCTTGACCTTTTATGGTTCAAGTTGTAAAAAATGATTTTGCTATCGATTTTTACGAGTAAAACAAACCCTAAAACATATGTCAAAATAATTTCGTTGACCTCTTGGTGACAGTGACCTTTTGTGACTGATATTGACCTTGACCTTTTGCATGCATATTCCACTTCTACTTAATGGCAGGATATGTATTACACCTTATGGAGCTTTATGTGCATAAATAGTGTTAATCATAATTTTATTTGAAAATATGAACCATTAACTCAATTACCTCGAATTTTCCAATATGACCTTACTTGACCTGAAATTTGACCTAACTTGAAAAAATCGGGTAATACATTCGATTCATATTCAATTAAGAGCTTTCGATGCGCGCGTTGTGCGTCTCGATGTGGTTGTTGGTTTCGGAAGATACCGAGGGGGTAAAATTTACCCCCTACGCCGCGCGGTTAACGCGGTGTCCATCATAATGCCAACGCTTACGGAGAATTATCGACGGGAATATGCTACGGTGGTGTGTCAAACGGCATAACGTAGAAAGCACCCAATCGTGGTGTTTTCTTCGGGTGTTACACCACAAGGAACAACCCGAGCGGATGTTTTTTCGAGTGTATCATTGGTGGTACACTGACACCCTTAAGAGTGTAGTGACTCTCCAATAACACCCTTAAAGGTGTCTTCCAATGAAACACACCTTACGGGAATATCGACGGAGTATGCTACGGGTGGTGTCAAACTCAATACTGTAAGAAACACCCGTCAGGTGTTTTTCTTCGGGTGTTACACCGAATGAACACCCATCGGGTGTAGTACACACGAGAACATACCGACGGCTGTTTATTTGGGGTGTAATGCGAAGAAAACAACCGAGGGTGTTTCTAACGGTACGCGCTTACACACCCCGTAGTTATATTTCCCGTCGATATTCCCCGTAAGGGGTGTCATTGAATGACACCGTTAAGGGTGTTATTGGGGAGTCACATACACTCTAAAGGGTGTCAGTACACTCATGATATACCCTAAAAACACCCGTCGGGTGTTATTGGGGTGTTGGTACACTCAAGAAACACCCGTCGGGTGTTCTTGGGTGTAACACCCTAAAATACACGAGACGGGTGTTCCTACGGTATGCAGTTTAACCACTACACCATTAAGAGTGTTTTTAATTTTCTCAGTGCACTGTTATGCTCTAATGTCGAGGTCTGCTCCACCCGTTAAAGTAATACAATTATACTTTTGATGGTCTATCTTCAACCGTTTGTCGTTTGATAGCTGGCAGCACAGACAACAAACAGACTATGAAACGTAACCACTCAGGACGTCCACTTGCATGTCGCTCAGTAATCTAATATAATCGGCGCCGGGCATCGCCCAGCAAAACAATGTCCCTGCGCATCACCCCCGAGTACGGTGAATCGACGCTTGGCGACGAAGGAAGCAGGTGACTGGACGAGTCTTTGCTCAACCGCTCTGGTAGTGTCCCAACAGCCCACAGGAGGAACATGTTCGTGTCTGTACCGCGCAGAGGCGGTCGCAGCCCTGGCCTGGGGGGGGGACTTGACAAGGCGACCCCTGGTTGGTCTGAAGGGGCCCTCAGTCGGTGCGAGGGGACCTACGCTGATTGTAAAGGGCATTTTTACATCTGAGTCTTGTTTTCTTTAATTCTTTAGGGCTTTTAACCTGACCTAGGTTTCCCATTATCGCTTTCAGATGCTCTTTGGCCTTCAAAATTCCCCGTCTGGCCTTCAGGGAGCCCCTCTCTGACTTCCAGAGGGGCCACATTGTCCTCCAGAGGATCCAATCCAGCCTCTAGAGAGCCAACTCTGGCCTTTGGTGGACCTCCTCTGGCTATCAGAGGGCCAGCTCTGACTTTCAGAGGGACCATTCTGACCTGCGCAGGCTGCGGAGGACCCACTCTGGCTTTCAGAGGCCCCCTTGGCCTTCATAGGGCCCATTCAGCCATCAATAGGCCCTTTTCGCCTGCAGAGGGCCCTCTCCGATTTTCAGGGGGCACTCTGGAGGTTTGAGTGGACCCTATGGATACCACTGGGCCCCTCTGACCTCCAGAGGGCCCAATCCAACCTCCAGAGGGCTCACTTTGGTCGCTTTAGCTTCCAGGGGCCATTCTGGCATCCCGTTGGGCTCCTCTGGCTTCTAAAAGACCCTATCTGGCCTTTATAGTGCCCATTATGACCTGGAGTCTAGGTGGGCCCTTCGGTCCTACCAGCCACTGGGGAAGGGGATTAAAATATATGTCCCCCTCATGGGCCTTTGGGGGAGAATGACCTGAATGCCCCCCCCCGCGACCGCCACTGGTTCCGCGCGCCGTCATCGAGCTTGTTCAGGGTCCCACTGAGAGCGTCTGAGTGTAATGCGCTGGAAGCCTTCTGATGTCGGCCTTGAAGCAGCACCATGTCTGATGTCGGCCAAATGAGCGTCCACAGGTTTTCCCATGTTCCAGCCTGCGGTTGTAGAGTCGTTCACAAGCCAAACACACGTCGGCTTAAAAAATCTCTATACAGGGCGTGCTCGACTTGTTCGATGTTTAACTTCTCTTCGGCACATGGTCGATAGCTCAATGGCCAGTAGGTCGGGGCGGTATGCAAACTGTCAAATCAGTTATGATATTTATGTAGTCTGCAGAGCAAAGTAACTTTACCGCACCCCTTTACGATAGATGTCTACCTAGTGCCTACATTTCTGTTCCCCTATTTCCCCCTATTTCCCCCATGTAACTTAGGCATCGGTCGCATGTCAAAATCCACCAGCATCGTCGAAATCCGCCAGCATTGCCTATCTGTTGTCGGGTTGACCGAATATATTAGTAGATTGCTATCATTCCATACTTCCCAATCACTCAAGTCTCAATTGATATCGCCCAAAGCTGCTTCACCTACAATGCCCCGAAAAATACACAGGTTTGATATGCACGCAACATTTTGCAAGGCACCTCATCTGCTCTAGCTTTTTGCTAACAATTTCGCAGTTACGATGACACAAAGGCCATTTGACAACAAATAAACCTCCTGCTGTCAGCCGTATTGATTTAAAGCAAAATTTTATCATGATATTTTATGAAATTGACTGACAATATGTATGGATTTTCCATAGCAAAAGCATTGGTGCAGCAGACGTCTATGGGTGACGTCACGACGCTCTTACCCAAAATGCAGATTGGCGTGGGCTTGATTAGAAATAGGATTGCCCTGTGTTCTATTGCCCTGGGATTTGCTATTTAGTTAGGAATGATAAAACCAGCACGATGTCATTCGCTTTATTTGATGAATCTGTATTTTAACTCGTTTTAGCCGACGGAAGGCCTTCCGTCTCCAGGAGGCGCACAGTCTCCTGGAGTCTGACGGCTACTTCCCTCTTGATTGGGTCGTTTCGGTGGTCTTTCGGTCATCTCGAGGCCCATTGAAAATAACGAGCCCCTGGACTGCCAGACGCACCAATCATTACTCCACCGGAGAGTCATAAGGTCGACTGTCGCTCAAACCCGCCTGATCCAACGGCAGAAACCGCCTGATCCAACGGCAGAAAGGATAGGTACGAACGGGACACAACATTTTTTAAGCGTACTGCACAAACAAAAAAGGAGAGGTTCCTAATCCTACGAACACTTCGAATTAATGCAGTTCACGGGGCTGCTGTTGAACACCCTGTGCTTCTTAATTAACTCTATTCCCTGCGGGCTGCCAGAATTATGATAACCTGCGGGGGGGGCAGATTCTATCCCACCCACAGAGATCTCAAGAACTGCTCGGTCGATTTCAATGGGACAAACACCATTAGATTCGTCATAATAAGATCCTTCTTTGGGCTCCGACATTTCCTTATTTGTTAAAAAATGGGGCGCCAGGGGCAAACAATTTTTTTAAAGATCATTGCTGTCATGTGTTTCGACCAATTCGCATGCCCAAAACGTTTTTAAAGGGACTGTCCCACCTTAACATAAGATTTGAGTTGATATAGCCATTTTGCGTGCTTGGCATTGAAATTATGTATTGGTATAAGTAAAACAAACCACTGAGGTCGAATTCCACAGAGGGAAATCGAAGTTTGGTTTGACATCTGTAACAATCCCAGTCCCCAATGTATTTGAATGGTGGCCCTGAGCGATGTCGTAGTCTCGCTTACTAAATGTGATACAGTCGGACTTGTTTACCTTTGGCCTACTTAGCCAACACTAGTCAGTACTTATGGCAGCGTGAAGGTTTTAAACTTTGTTCCCAAAAAAATCCTTCATTAAATGACGTCATCAGCCCAAATATTAAAACTGATTTTTTTTATAGAAATTGAGCACTGTGTGAGAAACAAATGTCATAATCGTTGTTCGGCAGCATTTCACTTCATATTGCACCACAAACGACGTTACATTTGGACACATATTTTAGGTGGGAGTGGTCCCTTTAAGCTTCCAATGTACTGTCTTCAACATTATCGAAGGACAAATACAAAATAAATGAAAAATAATAGGCGTGTAGGGAATGTAAAATGGGGTGGAAGTAATTTTCTGATAACAAATATGTGCTGTTCGTCATGTTTTGACAATATTAACAGTTCACAGTTTTTTACTGTAATTTGTTAACATCAATATATTGTGCATAGGTGGATCCAGGTCAACATCGTGGGGGGCGCCATGGTGCGTAGCCGCCTTTTATGATTCTTACTATAACTTTAATTTGAAGTTGGACCTAATTTGACGATGGGTGTCGCCTTCCATTTTATGTACCTGATTGCGCCTCTGCCTCAAAATATGTACAATCTAAGTATGTATTACTTATATTTCGGTGACATTGTTTTTGACACATGTATTGCACCGCAAACTACGAAGTATGCGCCGCAAAACCGCATTCGAGACACCTTCCCAAAAACATAGGCCTGGAACCGCCTCTATTTGGCCGATTTTTATCTCAAAACTGTGACACCACACGCGTAACTCAATTATATGAAAAGACACAAAGTTTCAAGACAGTTGGGAATGCTAAACAGACAAAGTTTAGCATTCCCAACAGTTCCATTGCGCTATCTCAACACTCTCTTTGCTCCCTTCAACACTCGCGCTGTGTTATCAAAATCATCACAACAAGATCCACGCGAAAGACAAATTGAACAAATTAAAAAGAAATCTTCTCCAAAATAATTGGAGAGAAAATACTCGCTCGCTGCCTCTTTCAAAGGTCACAAGTGATGCAAGGGACCGAACTCACGGATCAAAGGCCTCGCCGTTACACTAATTAATCTCACTAATCAGCCGCACAGGGGAGCGCAGGACAGAGTTAAGCAGAGCACATAATTAAGCAGAGTGCAGAATTAAGCAGAGCGCAGAATTACGCAGAGCGCGCCGTCTCCGTAGCACGCTCCGAAATGATTTCATCGATTCCCTAGAGATAACGACATCATCAAATCACGAGACGTCACCGGTTCTGTGAGCGCAAAATTGGCAATAAAACCGACTGCGCTGTCTTGATTGTGCTGTGGTAGTGGTTTGGGGTATAGGGTGTCCGTACTGTAGCAATGCCGTTGTGTTGACACCAGGTGGGTGTTGTCGTAGGAGGTTTCGGTAACCGCCGCTGTCCCGGCGGTGGTTGGATGGCGATGGCGGGTAGCTGGCGATCATGAAGAGACGGTGGAGAATGCAGCGACAATGCGGTGTTTAAGTGTGTGTTTCTCTGTTTGGCGTTGTTGAGCTGTGTCTGTGAGAGGAACGTGTTGCTGCTTACAGAGGCGATGGGAGAGAAGGAAGGAACGGAGAGCGTGTCCTGTCAACCCTGGTCGTCTCGAGTGCCGAAACTCACCCAGCCCAGTCTCGACTTCATCGGTAGGTCCTGCTCTGTGCACGCTTCATAAGTGACCGCATGGTGTGTTAGTGTTCTGAAATTAAAAACTGCTGAACTTCTCTTGGACTAGTGACGAAAACCAATCATTCGAAATGTAGCTATGCTTCTGACATATATATATATATTAATATATATATATAGTATTATATATATATAATAATAATAAATAATAATAAAATAAATAACTATAATAACAATTAATAATAATGTTATCATTTATTTCACACCCTCATGGGTACATATCATATCACGAGCACTTTACAAATATAGCAATGTATACACAAGCACACACGCACACAAACTGATACACATCAGTGAATTACGTTAACACAAAAACGATCAGATAAACTTTTGGCTAATCAGCCGTGCCAGAGCCGGCTAATTTGTGGATATATATATATATATATATATATATATATATATATAATATATATATATATATATATATATAGATTATATATATATTATAAGAGGAAGACCGTAAAGCGCCGTAGGGTTAACGATGGAAACGAGTGAGCGCGAAGGAAAAGTATGAAGTGAAGTTTCAATCGATCGGGCAAGAAGGTTTCTGAGATACAAAAAACGATGCGGCACGTGGCAGATTACATTCCACCCTGAACTTGCGGGAAAGTGGCGGCTGAGAGGTTCTAACCACAGACCAAGTTTAAACACAGTCGGCTCAGTCGTTCCTGAGATATACAATAGGGGTGTGCACGTGCATGGGCACCCGACCTCCGACTTGTCCAAAACTGGCGGATGAGAAGCCCCTAACCACACACCAAATTTGAAAACAATCGGCTCAGCCGATTCTGAGATATATGATAGGGTTGTGCACGTGCGCACGCGCAGAGTCATCCCACCCCTGAGTTGTGGGAAAGGGGCGACTTAGGGGGTTACTAACCACACACAACATTTTCACTCAATCTGCTCAGCGTTGCAAAGTGTTTGCGATGAATCACTTTTCAACATCCCTCACGCGGCACCCACATGAGTCGGCAATGGTCTCAAACAGGGAAGGTTGGATGGGGCTACTCAGTAAAGAAACCGCTTGTCAATCGGACGTGGCGTTGCAGAGAGCTTCTGAGCTTCTCGGAAGCGTCACAACGGGTCAGGTTGGGTCAGGTCGGTTCGGGCCAGGCTGCTCATGTTCATATTTTTTCCATATACCAATTACCACGGAACGACGAGCGAGCGCTTCGCGCCCTCTCGTAACTAGTGCTAGCCCATCCGCTCCGCTGCGCGATTACAGGTTGAGTGGAAGACTGGTGCGAGCCAGTGATAAGCAATTAGGGGTTGATAACCCGTGCTATCCGTGGCACACCCGTCGTACCTACCAGTAGGGCGCCGTAGTAGGCGATGAACGAGCGAGCGGGAAGGAAATGTATGTTGAATTTCAACTCAATCGGGCAAGTAGTTTTTGATATACAAAAAGGTGCGCACGTGCGCACGTGCAGAGGCACCCATCCCTGACTTGTGGAAAAGTGGCGGCTGAGAGGTCCTTAGCCACACACCAAATTGAAACACAATGGGTTCAGCCGCTCCTGAGATATAGAATAGAGGAGTGCACGTGCGCACGTGCAGAGGCACCCCACCCCTGACTAGTGGAAAAGCGGTGACTGAGGGGTCCCTAACTAACTACCCACCAAATTCGTATACAATCAGCCCGGCCGTTGCGGATTTTTTTTATCTCGACAAAACAACTTTCAACATCCCTCACACGGCACGCGCCACGCGCACTCGCGCAGTGGTAGTCACCCACATGAGTCGGTACTGGTAAAAATAAAGGAAAAAGGATGGGTTGGATGGGGCTACTCAGCAAAGAAGCCCGCTTGGTCGCTCATAATCATATTTTTCCATATACCACGTACAGATGAGCGAGCGCTTCGCGCTCGCTCGTAATAACACGTTTTGGTACTCGTCACACAACCGAGTCTCCTGGATGGTGTCCCTAATTGCGGTTGATGTGCACACCAGCGTCACCTATATAGCATATTCGCTGAAGCAGATGCGCACACCAGCGTCACCTTTAGCATATTCGATGAAGACACCTCGCTGGCTGCGTGTTGTTGAAGTTCAACTTATCAGGTGGCGGTTTTATCGGTAAAAAATTGTGTCGTGTTATTTTTATTAACACAAACATTATCTTAACTACTTGTAATACGAAATGTGAGTTATAGACCAATTTCCTTTTTAGACCTAGCTGTTTACTGGTCTGTATCCATCAGTGAACAGGGGAGGTGCCACCAGTGGACAGAGGTGACTCAACCAATGCATAGGGGACTTTCACTAAGAATGGGTGGGCGGTGGGGTTTACTTCTGATGCTCACTTGATGATTGTTTGCATTTAATTGGCACTTGACACTTGGCTATCTCTGCGACACTCGACAATAATAAAACAACAATTCTAACAAATATATTTCAAGTTCAGGAAACGTTACATACCCAAATGTATTTACTCACGTCCAATAAACTCAGACGTCCAGTAACATAAAGGTAACGTTGGCCTAGTAACCTAAAATTAACACTATTCTGGAAAATATTGTCTTTGGAACGTTCCGGCACAGCACAAGGCACTCAGCATTAAATGCTGTAACGAGAGAGGGTCCTCATAGAACGTGAGGATTTCCTTGGTCCTGGCCGTGGGGCCCTTTGTGGAGTTAATCAGCCTAACCAATATATCTTCTGCATTCAAAGTAGAAAAGTTTAGGTTTTTCGGAAGGAAAATCCACCAGAGCACAGGTGTTCACTGGTGGGCGCCCACCCCTGTTCACTGGTGGGCATTCAACATATTTGTTAAAAATGCAATTTGAGGGGTACGGAATAAATGGCTGTTGCAAACTATGACATTGACATCATTCAATGAACATCGCAAAAGGTGTCACTAAAGTTAATTTCACTAAATATACAAATATAACGTTTCTGGAAAGCAAAAACCACTAATCGAAAATTAACCACAAACGCAACAATGAACTGTTTGTATTCTGACAGAATCAAATGAGAGCAGCCATTGCTGTTAACAACTTTAAAAATCATCGCCTTGTGTCAGCTACCACCACCGACATCGATGAAAGTATCACTTTACTAATATAGGCTGAAGGGGCACCTGTTCACTGCAGGCACCATGTTCGCTGGTGGGCACTCTCCCCTATATATTCACGCGTTGTTATGACAATTCTGATGCACCAGAGCTCAGAGGCGAGCGCTGAATACTCGCTGAAGCGGCTCAGCATTTAACATCTCATTATCGCGCTCTGAGAAAGCCCTCACCTGGTCGTCTCCCCGAGAACAAATATTGGTATTTCTTCCTCGGAAGCGCGCCCCAGCCGGCGTGCAAATCAATTCGGCGACCAAAGCCGGCCGGTGACGCTGAGGAATACTCGCCTGCGCCGCACCTGAGCGAGTAATTACTGCGTGGAGAAAGCCGCTCGCGCGCCGTGAGTGCCGCGCCCGGCAATGTTCAGTGTCAGTAGAGCGCTGAATTGGACACGCTGAGACGAACCCGCCACGTGAAATGAAGCCCTTAATGACGTCACCAGCTGTGACGATGGGCCGTGTCTATATCGGGCGAGAGGTGCCCTGGCAAACACCGAGAATGAAACCAGTTTGGAAATATGGGCGAACGGAATATTGGCCGATAGCCTGATAATGAATGCAGGATAATTAAAATCGAATCGGGCTTATGTAACGTAACGTATTCACGGACATAAATATAGTTTTGTATTATATGCAATTAACCCTCGCCCATGAAGGCATCACTGCGTGACCGTGTAGGGGGGACCCCTGGTGTTTCGCTCCTAATTGAGCTAGAGCTTTTAAAAAACGCCTTGCTTGTGACGAGAGGATGACATTGACGCCCAATTTTAAGGTCCAGGGTCATAAGGGGACCTCTGAGCTCATGGCAATGACCTGGATGTCATGTAACCGTAAATGTGTACATACAATGATACAAGTTGAACACTAATTGAGCTAAAATCGTGAATGAACATATTGATGTGCTTATTTGGTGCCAAATTTGAAATCAGAGTCACAAAATGTCCTAGCAACTGTCATATTTCTAAGAGGTCATGTCAGGTCATCTGAAGTCAGTGACTTCGCTTAAACTTTGGAAGCGCTTGATCCCAGTGAAACATATAACTATGTAAAATAGACTTCATATCTTAAATCAGCGTCACTAAATGTCCTAGAAACTGCCAGAAGCCCCCAAAAAGTCGTCTGAGGTAATCGGAGGTCAGTGATCTGGATTTAACTCGGGAAAGGTAAATTGAGGTCATAACCTGAATGGAAACCACAAAGTGTTGTCACCTGAACTCATTTATGCATATGCGTCTGAACAACAAACACTCGTAAACTGCACAAGTTGCAAGGGTTGCTACTACGGGACGCCATTTGCGCCTGTCATGACCTTGAGAAACAGGTCCAAGGCCACAGCTTATAAAAAATAGAAGTTCGGATTTCCTAGTATGTATGTGCCAAATTGTTCAAAGGTACGGTGCTGAAAATTGCTTCGTAATCGGTTGATGAAATACGTGAGTTATTCTCGAAAAACCGAGAGAGTGGTATAGGGTGTTTTCACTGACGTCACGATACCTGTCCCCAAAGATGGCTGCAGCACGCAGGGCCAGCGTACAGCCAGGTCTGGCTGTGACGTCACGTGGAAACATCCCTATTCACCCCTACACTTGGCGAGCGAGAGTTAAAGAAAAATGTTTCACCTTTCTGTAAGTTGTCAAATGTACGCCGTTTGTGGTGCAATATATATAATAATTGCTTCCGAACACGATTATGATATTTGTTTCTCGCATGCGGTGCTTAATTTCATAACAAATTAAGTATTTGGGCTGATGACGTCATATAAAGGAATTTTGGGAAATAGAGAAAACCTTCACGCTACTATAGTTATGACTAGTGTATGGCTAATGTATGGCCAAAGGTAAAACAATTCGACTATAATCAACATTTAGTAAAGAGAGACGACGTCATCGGCTTTACGCGGCGATTCAAATACACTAGGGCCGTAAGTTTTGCCGATGTCAAAACAAAACTCAAACTTACCTTTGATTTGACCTCTGTGGGTGTTTTAACTTCTACTCTACTTAATTTCAATGCAAACCCAACAAAATAGCAATCTCAACTCAAATCTAATGATAATGTGAAACATTCCCTTTATAGTGTTTTCACTCATATCGAATGGCTGTCTTACAAAATAAGGTGTAGTTTTTATTACTCTTTTACTAATATTATGCATAATGCTGTTATATTGTTGCGATTACTGCGCCATGCCTTTTATCAACAAATTTGTTTCTTGCAATGTTTTCTTATTTGTGTTTACGAGTATTCCGCCCGCCTTTACAATAGTCGTTCGATGATCATTCGACTTGTTTGCATCTCTTCCTATCTATATTTACTTTCTGAACCTCTTTACTCCTCCTTACCTTCGCCGCAAACTAGAACTACTATAATCGGTTTGGTCAAGTACTTGCATTGCTCCAATTCAACAGGCGGTTGGCTCTTAACAATTTCCCCTGACGACAGTTATTCGGTTGTTCGACTGTTGCTTAACCTAAAATCATTGCTCCGATCACGATCGGGAAGAGTCAAGCGTTTCCCTGAGGGATCAATGGTTGGGCTGAAGGGTATGTGAATGAACGTTAGGAATTATGTGCTTTAGAAAGATGGTATGTGTCCTGATATGTGTCCTTGGGAGGACTTATGCAAATAACTTCTTAGTACCGACCACGGGCGTCGCCATCGGTGTGGGGGTGGTGGGGGTTCAGTAGGGGCCCGGCCCCCTACTCTAAAAAGTGGGGGAGCTGCCCCCTCTAGAATCGCGATCTCAACATTAAAGGGAATGTTTTGCCTTTCTTAAAGTTGTCAAATGTACAGTGACACCCGTTGTAGTTAAAGTGTGAAGGAAGTGCTGCTGAAAACAGTGGTAATATTTGTTTGTCAAAAAGTAACTTCACCTATTTAAATGTGGGACAATGACATCATTATTGAGCTATAGAGAGCTAGAGAGAAAAGGCATAATCTTCGTAGACAATTCTGGTGCATAGAAGTATTCTGTTATCGTAATAGCAGTAGGTGATCCAGTCAAGTATCGAACAATACAAGTCATTTTTCTTCCAAGATCAACTATCTTGGAAGTTTATCTTGAAGCTGTCAGCCAATCAGCAGCTGTCCCAGCCTGGGTGCATTTGTCAAAATATCCGTTTTCACGATAGACTATTTTGCGAAAAATGTTTTAACCCTCGCCCTATGAGATCGTAGGGCGAGGGTTAAAACATTTCTCGCAAATTAGCCCATCGTGAAAACGGCTAATATATTTTAAATTGTTAAAAAACGGTTAGGTTTTTGGGAAAATCAACTGAGTAATTTATACATTTAAATAGCGGCCAAAGATAATGGCTGCCTCAGTTTAAAATCAATACAAAGGTGAAACGTTCTGTTTAGGGTATATTGTAGGCTAAGAATCTACATTATTTGCAATTTTTGTCATCGCTCAAAACGATGCGGGTCAGAATTTTTGGGACGATACAAATTAAATTGAGGCTTCAGCTCAATTGGTGACCTTCCAGGTCAAGTGAATGTCCTCGACTCGACCACGTACGGAATACCTATTTTGCGCTGTCAGAAAACTTCAAAATGGAAAATTGATTGGAAATTTAATTTAAATAAAAATGACATGTTCAACGTTTTTTTTCTCAGAAATACAAAAAAAATATTTATTTGTTTGAATCTGGTCAAAAAGTCAAAAAAGTGATTTTAAAAAGCGACTTCATAATTTTATTACACTTAGGGAGCCATCACTCAGACAAAAATAGCGATATTTATTTCAAACTTGGTTTGGGTATTGTTCATACTAAGTCCCCACACATATCTTGCGATTTTAACATAATGGAAAATTTTGATTTTGTAGTGGTTTTTCCAAAAAATAGGTTTTTGAATTTTCGGGGGCCGAAAATACAAAATGTCCGAAAATCCGAGATTTCCAATTTTAAGGAAAGTGTTGCTTTCTACCTGAGTCGTTTTTGTTATAGTTGTTCTGCAAAACCATATTTTCTACGATTTTTCAAACATGTATCGTTTTTCCACTAGCATAACGTCACTAAAACGTCGTTATTTCCCAAACTACTCAACCAATTTTAATTAGACTGTGGTATCATACGTATAAATGTTTTACACTTAGCTACTGAAAATTGCAGCAAAATGCACCAGATGTGTAAAAAGTTATTCGAGAAAACATCAGGGGGGCCTGTCAGCCCTCCCTCTCCGTAGGGCGAGGGTTGGATCAAAATACTATAGCAACACAAATACTACATACCACTCAAGCATATCCCTTGCATGTGATGGATTAGATGGAACAAAACTGCCTACAATTTTGATTTTTCCTTTGGATCGGAGCAAAACCTGATGAGGTAGCGTGGCAACCGTGCCGTACCTACGGGGACAGAGTACGTTTCCACATAGAGGTCAGCACTCCCTGCTCCCGATGGAGTTGATTGACGGCTTTAATACGACCCCGAACTGGATCGTTCATTATGGTATAACGCGCATGACTGCGGCGTGACGTCATCTCAGTCATCTCAGTTCATGAGCAATCAATTATGGAGAGCTGCAGCGAAAGATGAGCCACAGCGTACCATGTGAGCTCCCCTCCGCCGCGCGGTCAACTATCACCCCGCCCCCTAACTGACACAGACCCAGTGACGTCACTTCGCTAAACGAACGGGTTCTCCGGATATCTGGTTCCATGCCAATCGAAATCAGACCACAGACCCACGGGCATTGCCCAGACACATGAATTTCTGACGCTCGATAATGGTGCCGTTCTCGGTGCCCAAGAGGGTCATTCACTACATATCTGCTGTATATTGTGACCTGAAGTAATGATGCGCCATGATACTATGGTACAGCTTTTACAGCCATGTTAAGTTAATCTCTTGAAAGTCATTTGCATGAGAGTGAGACAATAATTGTATTCAGATACTTTTTCAATACAATTGCAGGATCTATACGCATTATAACGCAGTTAATGTGGGGATCCTCGTTGAATGACCCTTGCAGTTTGTCGCAAAGGCACACTTAATTTATTTTCATGCCAGCGGACGACAACCTTGACACGGCATTCCACGCCCCGCTGAACCATCCCAGCTGTTGTCTCTGCCTGCTGCGGCGTTACCGTCTCTCCTCTACCCTGTAATTGGAATTAGCTGCGCTAGCAGGACTTCACCCTGACCGGCTTCAGTCAGATAATTCGACAGACAACGAGCAGGACTGCGCAGTTAGTGAACAGGACAATCGATTTTCTTAGCTCAATGTTGCCCGCGCCTGTACTGCTCACATGCGTAGATGCAGTTGTGTGTACCAGGGGCGTAGCTTCTCCAGAAACGTTGGGGGGATGAGCTGAAAAATCGCTTTAAGTACCATCACAATTCACAAAATACAGATTTTTCCCCGGATTTGACCCACTTCATCGTCCAAGTTAGGGGGGCTGGAGCCCCCACCCTCCAATGAGTAGGATCTTACACCCCTGGTGTATATGTTACAGGCAATATGAAAACCCAGGCAGTTTGCAAACTGCCTGACCGGCTCAGGCAGTTTGCAAACATGCTTGGCAATATGAATTCTGAGAGTCAGGCAGTTCGAATCTGCCTAGGCAATTTGGAAACTGGCCTAGGCAATATGACATTTAAAGCGTCAAGAAGTGTAACTGCCTAGGAGTTTCAAAACCAATAGGGCGTTTCGTATTGCCAGGACAAATGTGGAGAGCAATCATTAGTCACTGGAAGGATTTCGCTTTAGCACATTTTGAACTTGCTTGGGGAAGAGGCCATTCGTTGTCAGATACCTTAATCATTATAGTAAAGTAAGGTAAACGTGGCATTTTGGAGTATAATAGTTGAAGTTTATGTGACAACGCTTGATTTTTTTTTCTTTCCCGTTTTTTTTTTTTTTCATTTTCCCCTGGTTTTCCCGTTCACGTTTCCCGTTCCCGTTGGTTCCGTTCCCGGTTCCGTTCGTTTCCGGTTCGTTCGTGCCGTTCGTTCCGTTCCCGTTTCGTTCCGTCCCGTTCCCGTCCGTTTCCGTTCCCGTCCCGTTCCCGTTCCCGTTCCGTTTCCCGTTCCCGTTCCCCGTTCCCCGTTCCCGTTGCCCGTTCCCGTCCCGTCCCGTCCGTCCCGTCACCGTCCGTCCCCGTTCCCGTCGTCCCGTCCGTCACGTTCCGGTTTTCTTCAAAAATTTTCCCCCCCTCCCTGTCCGGTCCCGTTTTGGAATTCCACTACGTTCTTGTACATTCTGGATATAGCTCCCGTTTCTGTACATTCCACTAAGTTACGTCCGTTCTGGATCGTTCCCGTTTTGTACTTCCCACTACGTCCTGCGTCGTTTCTGGGATTCGTTCCGTATTGTTTCCATCCATTAATTATAACCATAAGCGACACGTTCTTGAACACTGCACGTCGTTGGAATGTCACTGATTGTGTGAAAATGCATCCATCTATACGCACGTTTACATTCTGTTCCCATCCCAAAAACGACAATTCATAGTTTTACGTAATTGAGAGCATTTGGTAGAACTGTTTAAGTCATACGTGCGTTGCTCAGATCGACTATGTTCGACTTAACAGGAGCGCGGTTCGCAGGAATAATGATACATCGTAGATACGCTGATCCGGAGAACAAACTGGCTTTGTCACGTGAAAGGCGAGTGCGAGGAGTACGTGACATCGTAGGCAGTTTGCAAACTGTTCCTAGGCAGTTCGCTACTGCGGGCAGTTTGCAAACTGCTGGCTTGCAGGCAGTTTGGCAAAAGCTGCCGATGGGACAGTAGCGACTCGCGAGACACGCCTGACGTGCACCGAGCGGATCTACGAGAGTGGCCTCGCAGCACTCGAGAAGTGTTTTGCCTACGAGCGCTCAGAGTGGAACAGTCTGCTGCGAGAATCCAATGCGTCCAATGTAAAAAAATCAAAATGGCAACGCCGTCGCTGGCTGTTGTAAAAATGCAAGCGCAAACTGAGTAGGGTATGTTTTTTGTGTGTGTTTTTGTCTTACATGTCTTTGGTTGAAACTGATGTGTCTGAAAAACTGTGTTTGCACGGACGGACATGAATACATGAACATGAACATGGTTTTAAGGCAGTTTGCAAACTGCTGGGTTTTCATATTGCCTGTAACATATACATTACGCATATGTACAATGATGCCCTACACCTATTGAAAAGACATGGACAAACTTCTCAACAACATACGACGTCGACATATTATAGAGACAATTCTCAATTGCATATGACAACTAGGCATAAGCATCGCGCCTACCATGCAACGTTTAATAAGAATGGCACACGGTGGGAAGGAACAGTGGAACAGTGGGTGGGCGTAAGTGATCTCGACGCTGAACTCGGGAGACAAAACGGACGTTTAGATGTCGTTAAGATGCCAGTCAGGCAAATGTGTGGGATGATGCGGAATACCAGTGGACGACGTGTAGGAGTGGTTTGCCAAGCCGTGCAGGATGTTCATGCCGGATACGAGCTGAGCGAAGGAAACTCAGGCATTTAGTCTACTAAAGGAGTGAGCAGCAGAGTTCACCTTGACTCAACTTCCGGGTATACAGTAGATAGATGAATTTACAACGCCGTTACGGTTTGTTTTGCTGTTGCCGGTGATTACTGAACTGATTGCCGTGGTATGTTACACGCAGTAAACAATGCTCTAACATTTATGCTTCTTTGCTGCTTGTCTTGATATGAGGGTAACAACAGAAGAAGGGTCGAGCAGGGACTTGAGACTAGGCAGGCAAGGCGCTTATCATAAAGATCGATCTCATAATATTAACGTGAGAGATACTGGGGTATATTCTGTACGGCGAACTTACTAAGGGGGGCTTTTTACCCCTCTGATCTCTGGAAATACTGACCGATCTTACATTCAAACGGCAATTCGATCGCCGCCAATTTGTAGAAGAAGCTAATATTCGTAACTCAGGGTCTGAAGATGTAGGTCATGTCTAAAGACAAAATGTTTTTGACCGTAGCCGTTTTCACGATGGCTTCATTTTGCGCGAAATGTTGTTAAAACTTCAAAATGTTTTGAAATGTTTAGATTGTAGCCGCTTTTCACGATGGACCTAATTTGCGAAAAAAAAATAACCATGCGCACGCCTACGGACCGTAGAGGGAGGGTTAAACATTTGGTCCGTAAATTTGTCCATTGTTGAAGGCGGCTACTATGACATTTTAAAACATTTTAAAATGTTTTTAAACATTTCGCGCAAAATAAGCCATCGTGAAAACGGCTCGTGTCATAAAAGTCCCTTGGATGGAACTGTCGCGCAAAAAATGCGATATTAAACGCATGAGCAGTTGATAAATCGGTACGAATCGTGTATCTGACATTCCTAAGTACCATTCTAAGCTGTTGATGACCTTGGGTCAGGTTAAGGTCATCCGAGGTCATGAGTTCAAACTGCATATTTCGGTCATTAGGAGTTATTACATATGTTTATAGGTTTGTTTTTCGACTAGAACGCGAAAAATGACACCAGAACATTGGTTATTTCATATACAGTTTTTCGGTGGTTGATCTATTCTTGCCGATGAATAATAGAAGAGAAAAAAAAACGGAAATGCCATTTTTATTAATGGAAATGCTTTGTAGCGTGTAGAAGTGCTCGAATTTTGTCTTGAAAGGTGCAAGCTCGGTTCATTTTGGAAGATATTGACTTAAACTTGGCAACATATTTTATGGACTCGTTTCAAATCATATAGATTTATATTTTTAAACGAAAAATGCCTTTGGATATTTCTAACATTTTGAGTTCATCAGTAACTTTCGTAAATCGAAAGTAGCTTTTGAAAGCTGAGTCTTGATATTAGGTTAAGGTAAAGAACTAAAAAAATGGCATAGAACATAAAATGTAATGGAAACGGGTCTAGTATTGGGTTATTGTTGATGAATTTATCGTGGTGCAGCATTGCAGCTTTCGCAAGTCGAATAATGGTAATATGTTTTGGTATTTGTGATTGCCGTGGAGAAATTGTTACTGTGTGATAACGGACTATGCAAGAGAAGGGTACTATTTGGATTTTCACTCTCATTAAATAAATGAATAAATATAGCTTTAAAAGTGAAGTGAAACTTTCTCTTGATGTCAAGAATAGAAGGTATTAAAACTGATAAAAGATTCAACAACTCTTGATCAACTGGTCTGAGTGTATTTTCTTACAACACTTTAAACAAGTAATTTTGAAGTTGTCACCAGCAAATGATGGCAATATACAGTCGAGACCATATGTTCTGTCCACTTCATCGACACCACCTCTGTCTCTGTCTGTCTTTCGGTGCTGCACGCAGTGGAATCCAATGCAACTACTAAAGCCCCCGCCCCCGGTATCAGGGGCGAGGGCATAAATTAGTTTCATTAGATTTCACTGCGTGCAGCACCGACAGACAGCACCGATGGACAATGTTAGCTTTGATTTAAACGGGTGCGCTTATGCAAGGCTTTTTAAGAACACTTTCAAAGCTAGCTTCCGGCAGACCAAAACAAACATCGCCCCAGATAAATGGATGTTTTATTCGAATAGTGCACTGAAAGAACTGCTGCTAGCCGTTTTCACGAAGGATTTATTTGCCGGGCGCATCGACATCGGGTGGTATCGATGAAGTGGACAGAACATATGATCTCGACTGTATGCACATGAACAACATTGATCTTAATCCCTCTTTAATTGTTTATATAAAAACCGAGATTTTGTGTAATTAAGTGTGCTCACTTACACCGGTCATGTTGAGTTGTTACGAGCGAGCGCGAAGCGCGGAGCGAGTCCTCATTCGAGCGAAGCCGCGAAGCGCGGAGCGAGTCCTCATTGAATACGGATTTTTCTCACATATATAGGCGCCGACCCGCCGGGCAGACCGGCGTACGCTGGTCAACAGTTATTTTTTGAACCCGCATTCTGATCGAAAGCGGTCTTTGCCATATGATAGCCCATGCATGACATTATGGATTATTGCACTGTTTTTTATCACGGTGATGGTCGCAACGGCCGCGGTTGACACGTGCCGCGTTCAGGGGTGTCAGAAAGTATTATTCCTAACGGAAACGCGGCTGGACCTATTAAAGCTAATTTGTGTGAGGCTGGAGACCACACCACTGGCATGTTGCACAGGTAAACTCTGGGGTCACACTGCACGGTGCGCAGTGCCCTCTGTTCCAGTCCACAAAATTACATCTACAAATCATTGCATCACCCGATCGTATATTCGGCAACCAAAAAGTGTCAAGATAGACGGAGTCAACAACAAGTGCATACAGAATGCGTAGATGTTAAAGGGCGATCGGGGCGGATCCGTGTATGTCATCTCATGATGTCGATCGCTTGGCTGCTGTGGTTAGATCGCGAATAGAGTATACTGGCTATACAATGCTTGCGGAAATAATTTTATAGTTTATGGATACTGTTCTGCTACAGTAAGATAGTGATCTCACAGCACTATGGGATGTGAGAGTTCCGGAGGATATTGCTGAAAACAATAGATACTACAATTGTGAGCTAAGCCAAATGTACTAGGGTTTCTAATATGTCAATTCAATGAAATTGTAGGGTAATCTGCAGTGCGTACAATCAGCTGGTTAAAGGATTTGGTCTGATAATGTTTGCGTCTTCAATTGACGCGAGCGTGTAATTCTCAAGAAGTATATTTTACCTTGGGCCCTATTCTGTCTAGTGTGTGTGACTGAGCTCCCTCCCGCCGCTCAACGAATAAAAGTTTTTCTGCAATTTCATAGGTACGGGTGCTCGTTTCTCAGTTAGCACGCAGCTAGAAGATAAGATCTTGACAGCTCTTTGTTAAGCGCAATCAAATCAATCTAATACCCACCCAAAACCTGAATTTTTTGCGCTTCAAACATGGATGCTGTATGAATCATGCAGTTCGGAATTCTGTTCGAAATACAAGGCGCTTTTCGAAAGCCTCATGTATTGTTCAAAGTATCGAATTTTAGTATAGGATTGATATTTAGCGAACGGCAAAACAACACTGATTCGCAGAAAATAATTCAATAATATTGCATCTGTAGCTTTGGGCATGTTGGGCCTACATAATTGAACGAATTACTCTCGCGTCTGAAGAGAACAGCGGGCGCTAAATTGTCACTCACATGCGGGGGCGGTTATTATGATACTACGGGCTTACTCGAGAGTCGGCTCTCGGTGCGGGTCTAGGGTGCCGGCTCGGGTTGGGCCCAGCTTATCAGTTTGTATGAGAAAAGGATCGTCTTGACGTGTGTCTGAATAATGGGCATGTGCAGTCTTTTTCGTCGCTTAACTCGCCGTCATCTAGCTAGCGTGAACCTGAGGCACTCGGCTTCGCGCGCTGCTCCGGGAGACGTCGGCGACGTGAAGCATTCATAGGCATGCAGAAGACGCGCTGTAAGTGAGTACTACTTTTGAACTACAAACACAGCATCTGAGTTGATCTTAATATGCAATATCTTCGCCATATTGATAATCGCCCAACAATATGCTCGAGGACGATTAATATGGATTCAAATGTTTGTTGACTACATGTGGTGGATCCTAGTGAGGATAACTTATTTGGTTGATGGGTCTGGCATCCGCGCCGCCTGTTGTAAACACGTGCCGCGCGATTAAGGGCGGTAGTCCGCAAGGATGTTATGTGCGCCCTGCGCTAGACTGATAAGTCCTTGTCAGATAGCGAAGACTGGGCTGATGTATCAGGATAGATAATATTTTGTGTTGCAGGAGGTTTGGCGAGACCTTACTTCGACACCTCAAATCATGGATCATTATGATTTGGAGGGCGAGGTGTAATTGCTTGGTTTATGGACTGGCACTGTCGCGCGACGTGCCAGGCGTAGATTCCTAGTAGCAAATATAATTAGATAAAAAAGATTGCTCTGTTGCAAAATAACAGGAGCTCACTATATACGGCACCCACAAAGTGCGTCAGACAACGGGATACAAATCAAAGAGAGGCCGTTAAGAACATTGTACACGGTATCGCTCCGGTGCTTATGCTACTTGGATGTGTGCGATTAGCGGCGCGTGGCACGTGCGAGTTCAAGGTGGCTTCATCCTGAAGCGCAAATTTTTTATTTGATTTCTAGGTCGACCGTAGTAGTTTTGAAATGATTCAAAGCCCAGTGCTGCGGGCAACCGGCAAACAGACTGTATGGAGCACGATGTGAGAGGGCGTGGATGAGGACTTAAGACACCAGATTGACATGATAAGAACAATCGAATGGTCGTCGTCTAACGACATAATGTATAATGTTAAAATGATTCGATGCAGAGCTTTGTTAATTGGGCATGTAGATTTGATCGCTGTTAATTTGTCTAAGATAATTATATCTTTGAGTTTTTATGGATGGGATAACAATGTGAAAAACTGATTTCCGATTTACACCGCGTAGCTTCAAACCAAAGGTGCTAGACGATAAAAATGTGAGCGTAAAGGCAATCAAATCATCAATACCCACCCAAATGAATTTTTGCTAGACGATTCAAACATGAGCGTATAATGCAATTAAATAACGTTCAAACCTATTTTAGTTCAAAGTATCGATTTAGTTCGGATCTTTTGCGACGGAAACACACACAGGAAAATAATTCAAATGATGCTTTTGCACAAGAGAACTCCCGGTTGGACGGGTGATAAATTGATGCGGAATTTAATTCGATCGCTCGTCCTTCCCGCGCGTTTAAAGCGTTTATGGTTTACCTTGTTTTTAGAAATATTTTTTAAATTTAATCATTACTTCATTTCGTGCAGATTCACTCTAGTTGCTGAGATAGTTGCTAAGTTCCAATATCAGTATGGAATCCCAAATTATAGTAAGCTTTCAGGAGGCTTCGCTACTAGAATTACTGCTAACCATTGCACTGTCAGACTATATCATCACATCATCATCATGGTATTTTTCGGAATGGTTCCATATCATGGTTTTATGCACGAGTAATACAAGTACGGACACAGAATAAAATGCATACAATATAACAATATAAGGATGCAATACAAGATAAATAAACACAGAAGGAATAATATACATTCCTCAGTCAGCTTGAGCATGGTCCCGCGCCTCAGCAGGTCTTGCTTCCTTTACAGGCAACCGAGCAGGACAATGTTCACAGTGAAGAAGGCCCTGTATCCAAAGGACTCTTGGCAACTCGGTGCGCACCGTGGAAGCTGCAGCTGTCCAGCGGCCGTGGCTCGAGTGTCCCTAACGGACACGTCACGGCGATGGCTAATATAGAGTCTCGCAGGCACCGCGGGGACGCATTGCAGTGACTGCATATGCGATAAAGCATCCTTAGTCGAAATATTGTTAGCGAAGGCTCAAAGAAAACAGTTGTGCGCGCTGATAGCAGCTGACGAACAGAGTCTCAGTCTCCATTTAACATTGTTTGTATGATAAATTTATTGCTTTATGTGCGCCATTCTAGATAACATCTTCTTTACACTTTTTTAGTGGCGATCTTTTATAGCTATCGAAACAAAACATTATGCAAAAAAATATAAGTAAAAATACAGCAGAGACTCCAGACGTAAATTGTATCAAACTAACTAATCAAACGAATAGTTTTTTTTCACCGTAAAAAATAATATATTTGACATTCCAAAACAGTAGGCACACTACCTCCAATACCATTAGCCAAAATGAAGCTGCAGGCAGCGAGCATCAAAGGCTGGCACTTGGAAAGATGAAAGTTCATTCTTCAGAAAAGATGCTCATGTGACCTGTTTTGGAACTCCTCCTGTAATGTCAATTACTTCAGCTTCACGGGATCAGACCAGGTATCATTGAGGCAACAGTCGAAAATGAAATGGTTGAATGATACTTGGGATCCCTATGGGTGATACGCTCCACCTGAGTGATCCCTATTTCGACACAATTATCTTTGCTCCTCTCAAGCGACTGCACGCTCAGTCAAGACGCCTACGGTAACGTCGGTACGGTAAATCTTCTGCTGCTAACGTCAATAACCTCACAAACTCAGTGGCTCGATGCTATCCCGGATGCATTCCTCTTAGCGGTCAAGATCTCGATCATTCACATTCAACAGATTCTGAATAGCACGATCATAACGATTTCGAATACGCGCAACAGCGCGCTATACAATCAACTGATATACAAGCAGCACGGAAATGAACACTACAGCCTATCGTGATTTGTTTTCTTCTGTGAAGCGCCAAGCTAGTGCTTCGAGGAAAGACTCTCTGATGTGGCAAGCGTGAGGCCAGAGGGATCTAAAAAGTGCCTTGACTACCCGGTGGGGGACAATAAAGCATGGTCACAGCAAACTCCAAGGGACAAATCAGCTTCGTCGACAAAATCCGGTTCAGTCATGATATGAGAAACCTGCCGAAATGCTTGCGAGTCGAACGCTGGTTGGTCGAGAAATTGGTTTAAAGATTGAAGTTAATCATGTTTTAGTTGCATATGTCAAAGTTTTTTTATACGCATTAATCTTCATTTTGCATGAAAATTACAGGGGTGGTTTAGCGTGCCGTAAATGAGCCTATATACTTGCCCTGTGCTATCGCGAGTTTTTCAGGCGTGGGTACAAAATCGTGTGTTTAAAATGGTGGGGACAACGGAGACATTTTTAGAGCCTCTGTTGAGGCTCACCAGCCATACTTTATACACATGCAGTCGCGACGAATAGCTGACAAATGCTAGGCAATGTGTTTACCCTGTATCTATTCGACTGACATATGTACAAAATGCAGGCAATTTGCAGCAGAAGAGTGTGAAAAATAAATGGTTCTAACCAGTACAAGTGGCAATGTGTTTACACTGTAACTATTCGACTGACATACGTAAAAAATGCATGCAATTTGGCTTCGCAGCAGAAGAGTGTGAAAAACAAATGGTTCTAACTTCTAACCAATACAAGTGGTCGACATTTCGTACACTACGAGTGAGCTGGCACATCAGCAGCGGCTTTATCGCTCCTAGTTTCTAGAATGCATGCACGCAAAATTGTCAACAACATTTCATTTATATAATTTTTAATAACTCGTTTCATAAAAGAAAAATACATTGAAAAACTGTATGAATTTTAAACGTGCCTTCCATCAAAGTATCATGTTTATTGTTTTACCTGTATAATGTAGTGGAGCAGAACGATAGCAACATTTTACAGATTCAGATTCAGATTCAGATTCATGTATTGCGGCTCCGTCCACGCAGATGCGAGGCTTTTTAGTTGCCAAAATGTCAATATAGGAATAGAGAGGTTGGGTACATCGCAAAAAAACATACACGGCAGAACATAATATCAAGGACATACGATTCGATATTCTGAGTTTGATCCGAGCATATGCCGATCGGGTTTTGAAGCGTGACTTGCTTGTCCTGAATAGATAGTAGGAGCACATATATCGATACGTTTTGCACCACCATAGACAAGCCTGCGTTTCCCCGTCTCACTTCTAATTCTTGGTAAACGCAGTTGCCCGATCTGCCGAGTTCCTTACTTGTCATACAATAATGCATTTCGAACCAGACTTGATATAATAGATTACCAGTATACCGGTATCACATAATTATCTTATTACCTTTGTTGTTTTATCTCCAGTAGACGCATATTTATCGTCATCAAAATGTTATGGTATTTAAGTAAATAAAAAACATCTGGTCATGCTGCTCTTCGTATGCGCTACCAACTCTTGATGACCCTGCACCCTCCACGAGCTCTAGCCACTGCACCTTCCTTTCAGCGTCTCGGGACCTCCCTCGTCCCCTCCAGGCGTTGTCACCTTCCGGTCCGCCGAGGTACCTCGAGTGCCCGACACTGCGGATGGCACACAGTGTCCGAGGCGCAGGTGTTTTCCAATGCTGGAGCTATTGATCACAGCTACAGGCTCCGCCGGAGGGCGCGCCGCGACGGGGAAAGCATTCCTGCTCGCGGGGCGGCCCAGCGCGCGCCGGCAGTAAATAAACCCACGTCAGGTGCGCGCCACCGCGCAACGCGACGAACTCCACGATCTGGCTGGCGGTGATGGGTGACGGGTGTCGGGTGACGGGTGTCAGGTGTCGGGTGCCAAGTGCCAGGTGTCACGCGTCAGGCGTCAGGCATGACACTCGCGGTCAGGTGCGGGAGGTGGTGGGTCAGGTGCGGGAGGTGGCTGCCTGGTGGGGCAGGCAGCTGTCCGGTGGGGGAGGTGGTGAAAGGTGAAGAGATGTGGCTGTCAGGTGCGGGAGGTGGCTGTCTGGTGGGGCAGGCAGCTGTCCGGTGGGGGAGGTGGCTGTCAGGTGAAGGATGTGGCTGTCCGGTGAGGGAGGTGGCTGTCAGGTGCGGGATGTGGCTGTCAGGTGCGGGATGTGGCTGTCAGGTGCGGGAGGTGGCTGTCAGGTGCGGCAGGCGGCTGTCAGGTGCGGAAGGTAGCTGTCAGGTGCGGAAGGCAGCTGTCGGACAGACCAACAGACGGAGGGAGCTGCAGCTCATCACAGCTCGTGGTCAGAGAGGCGGCAGCGAGCGCCGATCAATGCCATTGCATGCTCCTGCCGGGCACGGTGGGAGGCTGAAGACGGATGGATGCCAGTACTTACCAGGGTCATGCCGGCAGGAAATAGGGAAGGGAAGGATTGAATAGACTGGTAAGGGTGAGGGTCTCATTCTGCTGTAGTAATCAGAATCAAATGCAGTGTAGGCGTTACATTTGTTTTGGAGGTACCGACATCAAATACAAAAATGAGGATAAGCAGGTGGCTTAGAAAATTTATAGAAATAATGGAGCATGGCAAAATATTACTAGGAAACAATATTTGATTATCAGTAATATTCACGCCCACCCACGAATCAATTTTGTTCGTGTCCATTGTACTGAAGCATGGTTCGCTCATCTTAATACATAAAGGCATAACATAAAAGCGAAACAAAGAGCCTCTCAGGCCCATCCAAGGCTGCATATGCCCAATGCGCAGCGCGTGTGCGAGCGTGCGCGCTCCTCCCTCACCAGTTCTCGTCTCTTCAAATCAGTATTCTATTACCTAATAAAATGTATCTCACGATATTTATGAGGCAATATTTCTCTGCAAGTTTATTAAATCTAATTGCCAAAGGGAGTAGAGTGTCACTGCAGCAGTGACATTCATTACATGGTAGCTTATTCCAATGTCCACTAACAAAAATATACACCCGCACAGGGTTTCGACACCCCTAAACCATGTGATGCCCACACAGCCAGAAATATGTCGACTGGGAGGTGTTTTGTTTAGCACTGAGGGAGGTGTAACGGAACATCCGTGATCACCGCTGCATGGGGTGTATAGGTTTAACGGAACACCCATGATAACCGCTGCATGGTGGTATTGAGGTGACGCACTACTCTGCAAGGGTGTCGATTGACGCATCAGCAGGGCGTATTGCGAAAGTTCGATAAACACTGGGAGAGGCTTAACGTCACGGCTGCGTGGGGTGTCGAAGTGTCGCAATACACATGCGGGGGTATCGATTTACGCCGCCCCCGCCTGATCTACGCCTCAGCGGGTTTTAAGTAGGAGATGTATGATTAACACCTGAGCTGGCGGTGAGCGGACACACGGTTCATGTCACCATGTGATGCAGCTACACACCAGCCGAGGGAAGGTTGGCAGTGTAGTCGAACACCTGAGCTGGCTGGCGGCGCACACACGACGCATGTGTATTTGAAATCAACACAAGGAGCAGGTGTCCGTCAAACCTGAACTGTGGGTATCGAATACACGATGCGATGGCGGTCGGCATTGACACACCACACAGGTGTCTGCATGCATAGGTGTAAATTTCGAAGCATGAACAATGACATCCCATGCATGAGTAAATTTCCTAATTATGCCCTGTGGCAGGAGTGAACACCTGGGTCGTGTGTAGTGATTTTGTGATTGTCCTACAACAGTTTTACTGAAAACGAATGTCATGGCCTAGTTATTGCTGTATCATGTTTCTCGCTCGATGATATACAATTTGCTTGGGTTCAGAATAACTATGGCAGGTTATGAATAACAACTATAACTGCGGATATCGTTATTAGCTAGATGGTGTTGTGTATCCCTTCAATGCATCATGTTTATAAACACCTCTATATGTATTGTTACACATTATCCCTTTTATTCTGCTTCATTTGTCCCATATTGAGGAATTCAGGTAATGCTGATCATCAGCCCTCCAAATTGTAGCCGTAACTTACAGCTCTATATATTAAGTAATGTAGCAATGTTTACGATAAGCCAACATATCAAAGATATGTCATCGACTATGCATATCATGCATTATGCTATTTGCACCATCCTGTAATCGTATGTCATGCGGCCGACGCTCTCCACTGTCATTATGCTGACACTCGCATTCATAGTCGTTCCCTTTATTACATACACAAACTTCCTAATGGAAAATCCATTTTGCTTGCGGCGTCATTGGAAGATTAATGGCATTCTTATGTGTCCATTATTCGCATAGTCATTGACAAAAATATTGAATGCTTACTGTTTAGAGCAATGGTTCCCAAACGGTGGGTCATGACCCCATTTGGGGTAACGGAGCCATTCTGCAGGGGTAACGAAGGCCTGTGAAGTTGAACCATAAATGTGACACTAAGGCAGCTTTGATGCAGCCGGCGGCTAAAACATACTCAGACAATATAACAGCTGCACAGAACGCCTTTATTTCTTACGTATTCCTTTCACTTTACGCTTCAAAACGGAAACATACCTATAAAATGACATGCAGAGCAGCTATACAGCACGAACAGCCCACCATCGGATTTCTGGCACGCGCTGCGCAGAAGGAATTGAGAAATTGGTGAAATAGGAAATATATGCATGTCTATGTTCTTACTGCCAGTTGCGTTGCTTCGATGAAGGAGTGTAAACAGATGCAACGAGCACATTGAGAAACAAAAAACGTTATTTGTGATAGTCGGTTAACATTTTGAAAGGTGGGGTAATGGCCTCCTCTGGCTGCTGAAAATGGGTAATTGTGTCGGGAGGGCTGGGAACCACTGGCTTAGTGCAGAGTATACCTACATTCGCTTATGGTGCAATAAGCACGATAAAACGCTGAGTAACTTGTTTACAATATTATAAAAAACAAATCTTCCGAAAGACAACATAGAAGTGGGCTTCTTTAAATATTTGCCGCTTATTTTCTGAAAAGTTACTGCATGCTGTAGCCTGTAGCCTGTCATATAACAATAATACGTTTACCCGCGCCCCACTGCAGTGTTTCAGCCACACATTTGTATTTGTACTTTGTACGATTTTTCAACCCTATCACTGTCGGGGGGGGGGGGCGAATCGGCCCACCCTTGAGGTTTTTCGCGGACAGTTCATTCATAACTAAACCCAGAATCTTCAAATTTGCTGACTTTTCCTAACGTTTCATTGCGCATCGAATGGTGTACTTTTTTCCAAATTAAATGATAAAGCGACTGTTTAAAGAAAATGAAAAAAGTGTTAAAGCGACTGTTTAGCCCAATCATATAAGAAAGTAACAGCATAAAACATAAATGCACTGACGTTTCGTCCCTTCACGTGAGACGAATCATGTAAATAACACAATGTGATTGAATGGGGCTCTCAGATGGAGAAGACCGCTTGTCAATCGGATGCGGGATTTCAAAGATATAATAAGCTTCTGGAGAAAAAAAAACGCTACGGCCGGTCTTGGTCGGGTCGGGTCGGCCGCTTACATGTGATACAAATCCGTTATTCGGTGAGGACTCGCTCGCGCAATTCGCGCTCGCTCGTAATACATGTATAGTATATACCCACTTGAATCAGCAACAGCTACCGCTCGGTTGCCGCCGATAAAGGCGTTTTACTGGCTATTTAATACTCTTTGGCCAGGGATTGAAAAGACGACGTGCTGTAATCACATCGGCGTAGTTTCAGTGTGAAGTAGAGCCTTGTTTTTGTGGCTGTTTGGTGCCACCTGGCCCCGCCTATACAATAATGATGATATAAACCCGTCACGCTCGCTGGTCTGTAATCTAGCAAATGGGACAGTTCTTTTCTGGAGCTGCGTGCCGCTGGTCTGTCATTGGGGCTGGCGAAGTGAACTGTTCTTAATGCCCTAAGCAGGATGTATGTGTGAGTGGGACGTTCAAAGGTGTGACATGCGTGTTTGTGACGTTTGAAAGGGCAAGGGTGACTCAATCCAGTAGACAATACGAGTAACGAGGTACATTTATCGTTTCATTGTATATGTGTCGTGCTAAAACGGATAACGATTTGAATGATTTATACAATTAAGCCGATTTTAATTAAAACGTCTCGTCATTTATCAGTATAATCATCTGTATTGTTGATCATAATTGGTTTCCTGTCTTCTGTCTATCCCATCAAAATGTTTTTTTTCCTAGCTAAGGATAAATTATCCCCGTTGAGTTATTATGTCCACATTGTATCAACGCTTCCTCTTTTAAAAGCAGTCTTCTGCGTAAGACGATTCTACATACGTGAAATTGATTGCCAATGGTGCTAAAATATCGCTCTAATCTGAATTCCATTGGCAACAGTCTTATGTTGAAATAAAACGTTCCTCAATTAATGCTAGCCATTTTTTCGATGCTGCAGTAATTGTTAATGTCGTGAGAATATGTTGTAACCTGACTTTGTTGACATTTTTATAAATACTAAAGACACCAATTATAATAGTACATACAATGAAAAGGCTTTAGTTTGCATCGTTTATCCGGCTATAACAGGGTTGACTGTGCCCGTCGAATATCTATTTTCGTGTTGATGTCTTATGTTGCGTTCTCAGCTCCGGAGGTGCAGACGACATCGCAGTGCAGCTTGCTAAGCGACATGTTCTCCCTGGGCATGGTCATCTGCGCCGTGTTCAACAAGGGCAAGTCCCTGATCGAGGCCAACCACAGCAACACCACCTACATGAAGCAGTTCGAACTGGTGAGTGGCGTGCTGACGTCACCAAGCTGGGGGATGACGTCACCACGCTGGGGGGATGACGTCACCACGCTGGGGGATGACGTCACCATGCTAGGGGATGACGTCACCACGCTGGGGGATGACGTCATCACGCTAGATAGTCTGATCAGATGCGCAGGACGCTGGTGACTGCGTGCAGAAGAAGTAAGCTGGAAATGGCGATCAGCGCCATAGTTGTAGGTTTACGGTGGTAGAAGTCTGTGAAGGTCTACTGTCTACAGGCCAGAGGCCTGCAGGTCAGCAAACTTGCAAGGGCGTCGCCACTTCCCGAAAGTTGGGGGACGGAGGCATTTGCAGTCGATTCTTTACATGCAACGCCAATAGGCATGTTGTTAAAATCTGCAAATGTTTGGGGTTTAAATGTTTAAATGTGTTTGTTTGAAAAAAATGTTTAAAACTAATTTGTATTGGTAAAAGTTGCTTAGTTTTACGATAATCTCAGGAAATGTGTCAAATTTGTGCCGATTTTGGGTGTTTTTTTGGGGGGGGGGGCATGGCCCCGTGCCTCTCCTCTGGATCAGCCCATGTTTGTGGAAGCCTAGTTCTGTTGTGAGTTCATGAAGAATACCGCATTTTGGTCTGTTTCAATAGATCCATAAATACATTTACAAACATATCACGCGTTCCGTAATTAATCTGCTTTTCGCATACTGATTAGCAGTCATCCATCAGCATGAAAGCAGCCAAACTTGCCCGACATCGTCAACCTAAGAACGTGGCTGGTATTTCAGAGGCCATCTTACACCAGCCATATTTTATATATACACCATGTTTACTGTCTGAAATAGGGCCTTATCAAATAACGAATCCGCGCCAAAAAATAAAACAGACTGTTGAGTCACACACACACAGGCCGTAAATTAAAAATACCAATGTATTTCACGTTTATTGCTGAAACCGGAAAAGAAATGGCGTACGAGCCAGGGCTTGGTATGTTTTGCCGCTTTGCATTGCTTGTTTATAGCCTTAAAGACCTGTGAACCCGACCAGTTGACGGCCATAGGATTGCGAGGTTATTTACATTTTTTTACTTGGAAAAACTTGCATTAACTATCATCAGGGTTGCAGGAGACATGCTGCAGTCGCGTGTTTAAGTGAGCGTTGTACATGTTTATTGCCTTTTCATGCACTGCCCACCGTGCGCCAATTTGGCTAAAAGCACCGTAGCAAACTCGTATCCGAGCGGGTGCCTGTAAAAGGACTGCTGCCACTGGGTGAGATAGGATAGTAGATGTCTCGGACACCGCATGGCTGCCGGCCATTCCTTCCTCCCACATCACTGCACAGCTGTGACATAGAACATGCCACAGGTCCTGACTCCTGCGGCATGGCTGGGAATCGGATTGCGCTTAAACACGACATTACTGCAGGGAGGCTGACCCATAGGTGTCGGCGCGCCCTTAAACCCCAATAAACAAACAAACTGCAGGGAGGCATGCCGAACAGCTGCACATGGGAGTTCACATAACCAGACGTGTGTTCGGATCCCGAAAATGGATCCCGGGATCGGATCTCTAGGATCTGGATCCCGGATCCACTGGGATCATGTATCAACCTTCACAAATTTCCGATGGATCCACTGGGATCATAGATCCGTCTTCAATATTGGTCGACGGATTTTCCGGGATCCGAGAGAGCACGCACCATTTTGCATTGGGATCTACTGGATTCCCAGATCCGCTATTATACAGATGTGTATTTTCGGAATCCGTTATTTAATACATTTGCAATACCTTTTTTAATGGAACTAGCATGGACTTATGGCTTTTAGCTAAATTTTGTCAATAAATATTATAATTATGACGTAATATACCTATATAAGTCGGATCATGTCGGATCCGAGATCCGTTGGGATCAGAGCTTCAATTTCATTGCTATTATGGGATACTATGACATCCAAGATCAATTGCAAAATTTAATTGAAGTATCCACTGGGATCCTAGATCCACTGTTGTAATTTGGTAGAGCGGCGCCACCTTCCGAAAGTAGGGGGGACGGAGGGATTTTGAAGTCGATTATTTTCATGTAACGTCCATAGACGTAATGTTAGAATCTAAAAATGCTGAGGGAGACGCTTCCCCTGTCTCCCCCCCCCCCCGCCCCCGTTGGCGCCACCATAGGTAATTTGTCGTAGAGAGATCCATATTTAGGATTCTATAGATTCAACATTGCGTTTTGTCGAGAGACCCTATGAGATCACCACAGATCATACTATCAGATCCATGCACATGTCTGCCCATGACCTATAGTTACAATATCCCATGGACATGGTGCACGGTCATTGCTCGTTGCCAAACCTATACGCATCTTTTCTGTTGGCTCCCAGGTTTGAGTGGTGTTATTTGCGACTGCTAGCAGCTGTCACTCAGAGTGAATCCGACTTTATCTGCATGTATAAAACCTACATCTGCCTTATATGACATACTTGATACCTAACTTGTTTTGGCTTCATATTAAAACAAGTGAAATATAAATCACATTATGATGAAAAATCCTTAAGTGCGTTTAAACTACAATAATAATCAAAATAAAATGAAACTGCAATAATTCCAATTCAGACTAGAATAGTCAAATTAGGTGAAAATCATGGACATCAATATACACATTCCACAACATACATTCCAGCTACACTTTACATGATTGAACCACGACAAGCTTCCTTCAAGACTAGGACATATGCCAGTTTGACAACGATGCCTCGTGCCATTTCACCTTCGACGACCAGAACCTAGGTATTACCGACGTTTCGACCTTTGCGATATCAGCCGTGCCAGGTGCCAGCGATTTACGATTTACAGGATTCACCCCACCGTTTAAGGTCAAAGTGACCCGAGGAATTTTATCCCGACAACGAGACAGACCGTTCTCGCTTGCAGTATTGTGGTGAATCTCTAACGGTGTTTTGATGGTATTTGTGAACAAATTTGACGATTTGTGATCTGTGTGATCCCACAACGCGCGGCCACGCTTGCCGCGGCACCTCCCCTTTTAGCTCGACGCCGGTTTAAAAGTTTGTCAGATAGAGGACTGGAAACGGTTCACAACCTGAAGTCAACCGACGAGATTACCCTGACGTAACAATTTGATATTTATAAGTCTTCTACCGTGTTAATCGAGGCTCAGAAATCTCCTCAAGGCGTCTCGAGCATGCGCCAGATTGAGCCTCCATCACAGCTGGACTGTTTACCAAAGCAGCTGCAAATTGAACTTACCGCGCCATGAATGTCATCAGATTGGCTCTGCGCCAGCTAGCACGTGCTGCCACCTATGCACCGACAAAGGAAGCTACAAACTACTCCCAGGTCAGTCGAATGAGCAGCGCCATCTATGGGCGGTCAAATGATCTCGAACTGCAAACAGTCGCCGCCGCCGCGCGCCGGTGGGCAAAGTCCGCTGGGCGACCAGACCGCCCCAGCCGTGTCGACAGAACGGCGGCCGGTACGGGGCAGGCGGCTCGACAGATACCGGTGCTGGTCACCGACAGGAGCGGCTCCGAGAGAGCTATTGAAGCTCGTCCACCACCGGTCAGGCGGACTGTGCGAGTCATCGATCGACAAAAATCGAATGCCGAATCAGCATTACTGCAGCCATCGAAACAGCTGAAGATCGGACATGTCAATATACGGTCATTTAGCTCCAAATTGGATGAGGTTTCGGCCTCCTGATCGGCAAAACTCCTTAGACATTCTAGCCGTATCTGTTCAGACCCATGGTTGTGATAGTCACACCAACTCAGTGATGATATCCTCATATTCAGCGGCTTCCGAGTTTATTCCCGAACTCTGAGGACAGGAAACTACCTTAATACCAGGACGAAAAGGGTGCGTTTGGCGAGGACTGCGTTTCCTAGTTCAAGAGGACGTGTCCGTAACCCGACTGCGTCTGAAGCCATCACCATCTGAGTCTCGACTCGAGACCATGTGGCTCAGCGTGACGGCCACCGGGGGCCGATCGGCAGTCATTGGTGCCATCTATCGGCCGCCGGATGGACACGTGACGTCAGACATCGACGCCCTGCAGCGGGAACTTCTGGAGGTATCTCGTCTTGGCAAGCCGTGGTACCTTCTGGGGGACACCAACC